>JAAGWP010000488.1:0-107855 GCA_013266165.1 Fusarium graminum
GTCAAACTTTAGTCGAGTAAAACTATAGGTGGCAAAGATTGGTATAATCGGGACCACTTTACAGGTTTTGTAACCCCTGAGACCTGTATGGCTAGGGAATAAACAAAGGCGAGATATCTGTAAGTAACGCCGAGTTACACACTGAAGCTATCGAAGGATTTCTGTTGTCTGGTCTAAAGCAGCCATCTCATAGACCCTGGCTGCCTAGGTCCTTGGCCATATCTAGCCTGAGGATCGGAGGAGTGTATTCAAATCACACTGTCTACTTTGTAATTATCTTGATGATAATTCCACCACTCATTTCCACACAGTTAGCAAGTCGACGTTGTTAATTATTTCGCTTAGGCTGAATATTCAACATTTGTCTATATTCAGCGTAACTGATCTGACGATATCAACCAATCAAGTAAGACAACGTGGCCGAGTGGTTAAGGCGATGCCCTGCTATCTCTTCGAGACATCAATAGGCATTGTGTTCGCACGCGTAGGTTCGAATCCTGCCGTTGTCGATTGTATTTTTGCATGTCTCGGCGATTTTCCAATGTCTTCGGGCTGGAATATGTCGATTTACTTCTTCCTATACCATTTATTTTTGAGCGGTCACGAAAACAAATTTTCATGTGGCTTTAATCGGAAGGGTCTATGATTAATCATCAAGAAGAGTGGAAACATAGGACAGCATAACGCTTTTGGAGACACTCTATCAAACAAATGCGCCATGCAGTCGGGTATCTGAGTCGTCTCGGTGTGAGCGGCAGAGTGATGTAAGAATCACAGGATTCTCATCAATTATCTATCGAGAGTGGGGCTAGCTCACAAAACAGGAGATCAGGCCAGTGAAAAGTTGACTGAGAAACGGATGAATGTTTGATGGAGTCTAAAACCAAGCCCAGTCGTTTATAAAATGAATTCTCAAACAAAATCATGGTGCGTATGTAGCTGTATCACATACAGACAATCACTTCGTCGGAGCTCGGTCCGACTCAGTCTTCGGTCGACAGTTCCGAGAACACGTGACTATGGGTCCGAGCACTGGTTCTATCCCCATCCAGTAAGTTGTCGTGAGGACGTTTTGAGAACACACGTTCCTGGACGAGAAGTACCGTGCACAATAGCTCACTCCTGGACAGTTGGGCCTGAGACAAGGACTGTGCTCCACCACGTAAGACGCGTTATCCTGATGCAGCGCGCAACGCCTATTGTGTCACGTTGATGTACCACTTTGCTTGTGCTTGTAGCCTTCCCGAGGAATGTGGGCTCTCTTTGAATGGAGTTGTTTGTGATCTACCCGCGTCATAGCGTTTCTTCTTAACATGTATGGGTGAAAAATGTGACGGTGATGATGGTATAGGGTAACGTTTGCGCACGCGGTATCTTTTTTGTTCACATGGACACAAGACTTGGAAGGCATTGAGGGTGGAAACTCATGCTTTTGTGCTCCATATATCATGAACCGATAAAATCAAACTTATTTGTTCTCTCTAGGTCTGGAAGAAGTCTTTGGGGACCGGTTGACGATGTTTTTATTCCATCAGCATCATTGTCTCAGTGTTGGGCACGTCACGTAACGGAAGCCGAGCACGAAATTACACAAACACAACCGGGGGAATCAGGGGGGGGAAAGCAAAGAGAAAAATATACTTCCAGGATCACTACCTTCGAATATAGTAAAACTCAGAAAAAGAATAACCTGCGTGTTACAGGTGGCTGGATCTCTCCCGCCGGGAATTGAACCCGGGTCTCAAGCGTGACAAGCTTGCATACTGACCACTATACTACGGAAGATAACAGGTTGAAACCTGCTGTAGTGGGGTTGCGGGTTGACAGCCACACCACGCACCATATCGGCTGCGGATCCTACGTCAGAGGAACGGCAGTTCACTGCAATATCACTAAGTGATAGTAGGAGGGCACATTCTTCCTGGAATCATTACTGACTGTTCAAGTAGAAAAGTCAGGTAAAAAACAAGGTCATGGAAGTTCTTAAGGTGGTTGGGCGTGTACGGGAGCGGGCAAACATGAATCGAGGGGGCAAAATTACCAAAAGGCAAAAACATACAACAGCGGGGATTCGCTGGTCGTCACCGACCCAACTACTAATCCGCCGGTTAGTGGCTTGACTATGGGAGAGCGGACGGGATCCCGTATTTTCCACTACCTTTGGTCGTATGTGTTAGTTGTGCTGCAGGATCGTTATATATCCACTAGAACAGCTAGTGGTCGAGCTCTTCCCTCCATCATCTTCTCAACCTAAGCTTGAGGTTCACTCATGGAAGTTAGCTTTTAGACGTGCCCACGACCGAACGAGGCGTCATGATGCGATTTAATGTTTTTCTTTTTATATCTGTTGCTTTTTATCTCGATAGCTTTGCGTGACGGTTGACATCCTTGTAAAGCAAGTACCTGAATCTACCAGGTCCACCTGCATAACAAGCCTGGGGGCAAAAAGCACGCAGCCACATAAAATCTCCCGCTTCCACCTCCACCCAATCCTGGTTCAGACGATACACAGCCTTGCCCTCGAGAACATAGAGACCGTGCTCCATAACATGAGTCTCAGCAAAGGGGATAACCCCGCCTGGCTGGAAGGTGACGATGTTGACATGCATGTCGTGTCGTACGTCGCTAGGATCAACAAAGCGTGTCGTAGCCCAAGCACCGTTGGTGTCGGGCATTTGCCTTGCCTCAACGTCCTTCTCGTTGTGGAAGAAAGCCTCAGGTGCATCAAGACCGGCGACGTATTCGTATGCCTTTCGGACCCAATGAAATCGAGCAGCTTCGCTTGAGTTGTTGCGCAGAGTCCAGCCGCTCTTGGGAGGCAAAAAGGCGTAGCCACCTTCTGTGAGAGTATGAGACTCTCCAGCTAACGTGACGGTGATTTCTCCCTCAACGACGAACAAGACACCCTCGGCAGCATCATCCATCTCGGCACGGTCGCTGCCACCACCAGGTTGAACCTCCATAATGTATTGAGAGAACGTCTCGGCAAAGCCAGACAATGGACGAGCAATAACCCATAGACGCGTCTGTTCCCAGAAAGGCAGGAAACTGGTGACAATATCACTGAAGCAGCCTTTGGGGATGACGGCATATGCTTCAGTGAACATGGCGCGGTCGGTGAGGAGCTGGGTCTGAGGGGGCAAGCCACCCTTTGGTGCATAGTAAGCACCCATTGTGTGATTGTTGCTCATGATGGGTGTGTGTTGTGATTGAAGTGAGTTACCAATTCACATTCTGAACAACAGAAACATCTCAATACCCTCAAATACCCCGCATGAACCCCCGAAGCTACGGCCCCTTGCTATCTTCAAATTCCATCTAGCCAATTGGAGGCTCGGTTGTCTAGGCGGACTCCGATGTACTATCCCTGTTCCGGTTAGGAGAGTCACCGGCTTCGGCACGAGCTCCGATATCGTGGCTACTTGTGTTACAAGATTTGATAGTTAGGTCAGAGGTAAAATAAAGATTAGGTAAAGAGCACACAATTCTACGTGAAGGCCGTCTAGAATTTTGTATTATCAAGTCTAAAACAACCCGTCATTCAGACAGAAGCAAACAGTATATCGCCCAAACCTTTGCTCATCGGCAGTAAAATTACATATATTTCATGTTTTAAAACGAACCAGTCAAAGTATTGGGGATTACTTGAACGGTAGTATTTCCATACTCGGTCGTTAGACTCCATCATCTTAGCAATACCATGATGTAGAGAGCCCGAAGCCACATACGTCCATAACATCGGCAATGGTCCGTCCTATTCTAAGATATCATCAAACTCAAGGAGCGTCATGGTGTATTTGATTCCCTACCATCTACCAATGCTACAACGCCTCACAGATTTCCTCCAACTCATCAATCGTTTCCCTGTATAATATGACCTCTGGATGGTCCCAGTTGAACACTTCCTGCTGAAGGGCAGCAGTATGTCGCATGAGCTCCAAAGACTCCCGGTATTGACCTTGCTCGATCATGAACCGAGCAAGCTGATACATGCTCCTCAACGTGTCAGGATGTCCCTCCCCTAACGACTTTTTCAACTTTTCCACAACTTCTGTTTGAATTTCTTTTGCCTCTTGCACTCGATCCTGTGCTGCGTATGTCGCAGCTAATAAACTCAATCCAGTCAGCGTGTCGGGATGTTCCTCGCCCAGTACTTTCTGCAACTTTTCTACCATAGGCACTATTATGCCTTGTGATTCTTGCCAACTGCCTTTCTGCATATAGCCCACTGCTAGGTTTCTCAAGTTCTTCAACGTGTCGGGATGGTCTTCTCCCAGAACCCTTTTTGCTACCTCTACCTGCCACAAATTGATTTCCTCTGCCTTTTCAAAATGGCCTTGGTGAAAATATAACACTGCCATGTTGCCTAAATTTGACATAACGTTGGGATGCTCATCTCCCAAGACCATCTTTTGTACAACTAGTAGTCGCAGTCGGATCTCCTGTGCCTCATCGTATCGGGACTGCACGCGGTATACTTGCGCCAAACCCTCCATGGCTCGTAATGTAACATTATGTGCCTCTCCCAAGACCCTTGTTTTAGACTCTGTCAGGTTTAGTAGAATTTCCTTGGCTTCTTCCCACCGACACTGACACCGATACACAGCTGTTAATTGTTCCATGCAATCTAGCGTGTCAGGATGATTCTTGCCAGATACCTTTGTATAAGCTTCTAATGCGCGATTGACTAATTCTTCGGCTGCCTTGAAGTTGCTCATTTCCTTCATGTAATACCCATAATCGGACAGAAGTCCCGCCCATATTTCAAGATCTTCTGCTGGCGGCTCAACATTTGTAACCGATTCAAGATGAGGCAGTAATATCTTGCACGTGGGCCAGGTTCTGAACTCCCCGTTTGGAAAGCATCTGCATATTGATTGCAGAAACAACTTCCTCCATTCTTCCACGTTGCCGGACTTCGATAGCCAGGTTCTCGTACAAATCTGGACCATGGCGTGCATCTCGCATAGGTCTTTGGCTGCCGTGACCGAAACGAGAGAGTAACTTCGAAGCACGTCGAGATCATTCTCAAAGTCATCAGGAGCACTGTCCGCTTCATGGGTCGAATGAGTATTGTAGTCATGAAGCACAAACTCGGGGATCCCATGGGGATTAAAAAAGCTCATGAACGAAAGGAGCTTTGCTGCGGATGGTGCTTCTCGATGGATCTGCTCGAAAGTGACTTGCCATGTGGTGATAACAGAATTTGAGACAGTCTCATCGCGTCGAAGATCTCCTGCGTCTCTATTGAGAAGACTACTTTTTTTCTGGTCACTTTGCCGAAAGGTATCCAAATATGTTCGCACTGACTCCCGGGGGGCGCGACGGTTTATGTATGCTGAAGCCTGGGTAATGGCTAGTGGAATAAAATCTAGAGCCCGAAGAAGTTCAATGGCATCGGTCTCATCAAACTCCCCGACCAACTTGTTGCGAAAGAGCTGAAGGCCCTGATCATTGTCCATGATGGAGACTTTGAAAATGTTCTTATGACTTCCAGTGAGTCTTTCGGCAACGTCAAGACTTCGAGAGGTGATGAGAATATTACCGTTTCGGTGTTTCGGTAAACACGCAGCAAGAGGTCGCTGGCCGGTTACTGCACTACTGCCCCCTTCATTCACGCCGGTAATTGAAACGCGTTTGTTGTCCTGAACAGAGTAGAATAGATTGACATCATCAGCGTTGTCTAATATCATCAGCCATGAACCACATCCGTCGGTCTGCAAAAAATCGCGGACAAGCGCAAGTATGTCAGTCCCAGGATCATCTCGCTTCGGGAGTCGCATCTTGTCGGCTATAGATCGATAGCCCTCTTCAAATCTTGCCTTTGAACTTGCATGCACCCAAAAGACGTTGGTTTCTGGCGATTCTTCCTGGGCCTGATGTGCAAAGTGTATGGCAATCTGCGATTTTCTGACTCTGATTAGTCAAATTGTCCTTGAATATCGTTGTGCATAGCTCTTACCCGAGTCCTCCAAGCCCTACAAGAGCCATGCGACGAGAGGGGCCTGTGTACTGCTCCTTGAGCCATGTGGTGATAAGGGGTCGATGTACGAAATCAGAGTCTCGATCAAACGGAACGTTGAAGCATGGTGTTTGACTAGTAGACCGCTGGACATGGTGGTCGAGCGAAACACCGTCGAACTTCTGCGAGATGTCAAGCAAGATTGTACTGTGGAAGTTAGAAAGTGGATTGGGTAATCCTTCCATAGCTTGACGTACGTCTGATCCACTTGTAGACACAATATGACTGATTGTTTGTAGTGCTCGAGGCTGGTGACAATCTCGTTGGTTTCCCTGCTGTCAAATGGCCATTTGAGGGCTCGAAGCCCAAATTTACGCATCGTCCTGCGAGCAGTGCCAGGATCTAGTTTAGCCTGGATCTGTCCCAGTTCATCTTGACACTTGTTGACTGATTCGATCAACGATCGCGAGGTCACAAGTGCTTGGTTTTTTGGATCGTTTACAAGACGTTGGGCAGCTTTGAGACAGATATCCAGGCTCTCCAGTTGGGCCTGGAGGCGGCTGATGTCACCTCTGGCGTTCCTTACTGCGTTCGAGTACGCCACGAGTTTGGCAGACAGCTCTGCGATAGCGATAATACTTGAAGTGAGCCCGACTATCTCAGCCATGACTAGCGATTATTTGTCAATAAATCGAGATGAGTTTGACGGAATGCAGCATTTGCATGAGGAAGAAAGTGTCTGTCAGCCAGTTTTTCAGCTGTACCAGGAATATGCCCAACGGGGCTGAGGAGGCACACAGCCCCGCCCTGATCCTCATTGGTCATTACGTCGAACGAACACGCGCTGCATCTCAACAGACTGCACCATAATTCCATAAAATCTAATCATGTATGTCTGAGAACAAAACAGAGGAAAGCTAGTATGATTAGTTCCATTATCTAGATATAGGGTATCCATGTTCTGTAAACGCCGCGCTCTAGTCAAACAAAATTCTCATCAAGGCTGCGACGTGCCATTTCCATCACTCATCATACTCTCAAGCGTATCCAATCTGGTCTGCCAACCAGGTTCCATGAATCGAGACATCAATTTCAACCGTTTCGCTGCACCCTCGGCTCCCTCCTTTTCCCTCATCACCTCAGACTTTTCCGCATCAAGCTGACTGATTCGTCTCAACACTACTTGTAGTTCGCGCTGTGCTTTCACGAGGCCATTTGTACTCTTGTCAAGTTGATCCTTGACGATGGCCCGTACCTCGTCATTCTCGGCAATGTCCTTTTTGCGTGTATCAATAAAAATACGCAACCCACTATCACCGGCATGTTTCTTAGAGATACTTTCTAGGTCTTGGACAATCTTTCTCACAGCGGACGTCTCTTTGTCTACATCTTTGAGAGCTTCTGTAGCTGATGCTTTGTTGTGCACAAATTCGTCTCTTCTCACTTCAAGAGTCCGTCGGATGCTAGCGAGAGGACGAAGTTCTTCGTTGATGGCCGACAGCAGCTTTTCGAGCTGCTCAATATATGGCGCCAAGGTGATCGTGGCGATTTTCAAACTTTCTTTGAAGTCATCCCCAGAAGGCTATTGAACAGTGAGTAAAGGAAAGGGTACCCGGACATGAGATTCTTGCTTACAAGCAGAGAGTTCCAATCTAACGTGCCAGTCGATAGAGGGCGTGATGTTCCCAGGTCAGTGGTTTTCTGCCTCTTTGCTGGGGGGTTCATGCTGGATTGTGCAAGATCCCCCAACGTTGAATTACTGGATTGGTTGTTTCGGGCAGTTGCGGCTTGTGATGAAGGCCTTGTAGCCTTCACAACGGGAGCCGAGGGAGTTGGTGCACTATTCACAGTCGGCATCGGTGCTGAAGAAGCTTGTGCTATGTGTCGGTTGGGGATCCTTGCGGTACTCTGGGCGGGGGAATCAGCTGGCCGTTTGCGCGATTGCCCAGTCTGGTTCTGAAGCAAGGAGCTTTGAGGTGTATCGTAGACTTGACGTATAGGTGGCTGAATATTACGACGAGGGCGAGAAATGGTAGGCGTTGCGATAGAGCTGCTGGGATTGGTCTCGCGTTGACTGCTGGGTCTCGAGGAGGACGGAGTGATACTTGGCTCCGGTTGAGTGATACTGCTCTGGGCCTGACTGGAGTGGGCTGTGGGCTGACCATCGGATCTAGGTAGAGATGGAGTAGTGGCTGCCGGTGGCTGGGCAGTAGTATCTAGTATTGGACTGGAGTCTGCAATACTGGTGCGATTGATGGCATTGTTTGTTGTTGGATTAGACCGGGTGTGACTGACGCCAGGCTGGTTACTTGATCTAGCAACGGTAGGAGCAGCGGGATTAGAATGGGCACTGTGATTTGCAGCAGCTTTCGTTACCGCGACACGGGTCTCATTAGCGGCTTTGCTTGGACTCAAAATGCCACCGCGTCTTGGCGAGGATTGAGCCTGGACGCTTGGTGCGGTACCAAAGTTGAGTTTTGTTTGAGTTTTTGGTCCCGGCGTTGACGAGGGCACTGCTGGTGAGGACCGAGTAGCAGTATGCTGAACAGGGTTGGAGGCGGCATGATGGGTCTTTGGTGGGCCGTTAGGCCGCGTTAGAGAAGCACCGCCCTTGGATGCAGGTCGGACGATGTTAGGCGTCGTTTTGAAGTTGCTAGGCCTTGTCTCGGAATTTTCGCTGGGCCTGGCTGTGAATACAGTCGTGCTTTGCGAGGACTGCACAGCGACATTTGGTGTGCTGGTGTTGACCAAGTTGGGTCCAGGTTTGCTGCTGGTCTTCGAGACAGAATCTACAATAGGACGTGGAGTTTCGGCAGCTGTATTCGAGGGTAACGCTGGGCTACTTGGCGCTGTAATGGAGCCGTTCCTCGGTTTACCGACGGGCGCGCGAATAGTTTGCGCAGAAGCGCTACTCGGCGATGACTGAGCGACTCTACTTGGAGTTGAGACAGTACTTCCAGCACTAGCTTGAGACGCACTGTTTGTCCTACCAAGAACGACATTTCGATTTGGTTTGGGATACAGAGCTGTGTTCGAGGTTTTGTCAGAATTGGACTTTGCAAATGTTGCGGTGGTGTAAGGCTCAGCCTGGGCGGGCTCTCGTGTTGCGCTCACGTTATCAGGGCTGACTCTGAAATGTCCGTTGGGCTTGGAGATAGATGCTTCTGGAGGCGGTACGATTTCGACATTGCCATCATCATCTGAGAAAAAACCAACGGGCGAACTGAGCTCAAAGGTCCCGCCGTATATGGTTCTCCCGCCGTTGCCTGCACTCGTTTCGCTCTCCTCCTCAGTCAAATCGCTGTCTTCATCGTATTCACCTCCATCAACCTCAATACCTTTCGCGATGATCTCCAGCTCTTCGTCAGTCTCTTGCTCAGTCTCATTAGCCTCTTCTTCGTCCTCAACTTGATCGTCTTCAATCATGTTCCCAGTCGAAGGGCGTGGTCGTCTAGTGTCCACTCCTTTCTCAAGCCTGAGCCATTCCCGCACCTTGGCGATGTCGGATCGAAGAAGTCGCTGATGATCCGAGCGTATATGCTTGGCGGTAAGCGCCCTCAATCTCAGCCGCACCTCTTCAAGATGCACGCCTGAGGCGGCAACGGTGAGTTCGATGAGAACCGAAAGCTCTGTCGTTAGTTGGACGCTCCACGCTTCAGGACCGAAGCCTTTTGCGAAGTCTGCAGGCCATTGTCCGCATGCTTTATGGATACGCTCGGCTGCCCGACGAGCACGTTCAGTCGGGTAATCTGTTGATGACGGGGCAGATGCCTTGCCGCTCTTTCGGGCTGGCGATTTGTGAGGCATGGGTTAAAGATGCTGAGTAAGAATGTTGAGCATCTGTATTGAGGCGACGGGCTTTGAGTGAAACGTTGACTTAATAACCGTATTTGATGCGTCCGGTTGTCGTCTCATGTGCTAGCGACAGGTAAATATGAAATCGAAGGCACGTGTTCTCGCGCGGTACGTCACGTTCAGCTGAGGCGGGTCGGAAAAATAAAAACCAGCTCCGCTACCACGACTCGGCTTGGAATGCCATCTTTGCTTTTCGTTATGAAACAATTGGAGTAAAATTAGATCCGACTCGTCTCTTGATTTCGAGGGAGTCTTCGAAGATCTCAGCATACCCAGATATGCGAATAGTTCCGAGTACTGTGTTCCGATCACCACTTCGTCACGGAAGGGGCAAGTTGAAGCATGACCACCACCAAAGTTCAGACAATTATTGTCAGAATAGATCCAGGTCTTCTAAACAAATCAAGATTCTCATATCGTCCCAAAGACAGGTCCTCGATATGTTCTTTCGGTCCGAGCCGGTACTCTACCGCGCACTTTGATTGGAAATTGGAACGCCTGCCTCTTGGTGCAATTTTCTGTCAATAGCATTCATAAGCAGTTTTGTCTTTTTCTCACTTGTAGAATAAGGAGCTGTCTTCAATCTGTTGATATTAGGTGATAATTCTACCTGAGATTTTGTGTGCAGTGCCGCTGACCGGTTGTGACATTATCCTTGTTACACAGTATCTGAAAGTCGGCCGAGCAACAGAGTCCGCTCCACACCAAGCAACATAAGTGTCCAATATCGACTTTGCAAATATTTCTTCTTCTTGTTCTAGTGATATTCCGGGTAGAGTACTTGTAGCGATTCTCTGTTGTATGTACACAAACACTCTTGAGTAGTTTTGGGAAACCAGACAACATATATTATGCATATCAAAATCGGAGGGACGGGTGACATTCGATCAAAAGCCGCCTACTATCAGAGGAGTCTGCGGACTTTCACTGTGGGGTGTGTTTGTCTTACTATATTGCATATTCTTACTTAGACGAGTAGAAACGTATGGAAAAGAAATGAAAAATATAGCTTGTAATCATATAATGCTCCGTCATGTATTTTGGAGACCAGCAGGCGCTCATGTAAACTTTGCGCAAGTATCAGACGTAAGTTTTTGTTGGTGTTAACAGACCTCGTCAGTCCGAGGACGTTAGGTATTCTGGTATTGAGCGATTCTCTACACGGACACCATCCACCGCTTCCAGCTTTTCAACGCAGTCGCTACTCAGATGCCTTTGAGAACAAGCTGAAGCTTTGTGTACATAATTCATATCCCACTTGCGGTGGGAGCCTAAGAGGGATCATCTGTGGCGCCTCAGGCCCGGCTTCGTCTCCGACCTCCTTTGTGATGATTGTGTGTAAACAGTTAGTCAGTCCAGTAGATTGATATCGTTTAGACTTGTCAGGCACGTAGGTGTATAGCCTCAATATTATATTGGCCGAAGAAGAGCACATGTTTCGCAATGAGTCATATTGCAACAACGCCGTATTTGTATTTGAAATAGTACTCCATAGATGCTTTCTGTCTTATCTTAATGACATGGGGTAAAGAACGAGTGGTACTTATTTTTTGACAATATCGCGAGATTACCCCCTGGTTATATGTCTATAATACTCGATACCGCCATGAGTTATGCATTGATATTAATATGGCTTTGTAAAATGATATAGGATACACCAGGTTCAGGAATGTACCGCAGATCTCTAACGTTCACTTCCAACAACACTGTAGTGCGAGGCTACAGCTAAATGTCGTAGTACGATTAAGGGTCGGATAACTATCCGCAGGGCAAAGAAAGCCAATTTTAAACTCAGCCGGGGCGATTACAGTTCATTGGCTATTAAAAGTCTTCACTCCATTAGATAGTCGATGCGGTCACAATGGACCGATGTGAGGGCGAATCTAACGTTTCGCAATGTGGCTAAGTGCTTGTGTTTCTAGATAGGCAAAAAGAATGGTACTGAGGGATTGTACTGAAGGCTGTAGAGTGCCAGAGGTTACAACGATCTGAGTGACGCGTGAAGAGAAGTTGGAATAAGAACGATGGGTTTCATGTGCAACACGTGTCTGTTTACAAAGGTGTCGTTCTGAAACGGTCATTTAACACAGTGATTTGAATCACGGCATATATGCGGAACTCTTAAAGACAACCAGATATTGGTTTTAAACTCGGTATAAAATAAGATGCAATGTATGCACCTTCAAATAATAGCTGAAAAGTCGCAGAATCATCTATGGTATAATTATCATGTCTCTATTCCCATGTTTCGGGCCATAGGTTAGGTTTTTGCAAAATTAGTCAGCAACTTGTCCGGTCGCGTGGCCCAATGGCAAGGCGTCTGACTACGAATCAGAAGATTCTGGGTTCGATCCCCAGCGTGATCATTTTCTTTTGCAAGTCCTAGCTCCTTCTTTTTGTTTGCAGGCACGCTCACCACTGTACATGACGGGATGCAATAACACCCAAGAACCTTTCTTCAAAGGATAGTGCTGCATACCACATGGGGGGGGCACAAGGATTCTCCAGTCCTAGCCCCTGTCATTTCGGACCGTCAACAGGGTGTCAACTTCTGAAAACGGCCTTGGGAATTCCGCACCTGACTGCTTACATGCAATGCAGTATGAGATATATTGAGACCATTGCTACGTTCACCGGGCAGACAATTAACATGTAGTGCGGACAATTCGCAATAGCTACGAGCCAGCATGTTGCCAACTCATGCCAAGCCGACCCCAGAAAAATAATTAGGCTAAAACGTCCAGCGGAAAAACTAGGATAGGAAACGATGGGCACGGAAAACGTCCATTTCCTCTGCTAGCAGGGTTTAACTGGTTTCATAGCATTGAAGGTTAATTAAGCACGGGTTTCACCCAGCTCAATTTGACAAAACACGGAGCATAGACTACCGTGCACTTGAAAACTCGATCATTTAATTGGAGGATATATGTAATCTCAATGGAGAAGCCGGAGAAAACTGCCGGGATGTCGAAATCAAGGCATTGATCATCCGGCTTTTGGTAGTACTGCGGATACATACATCTATGAGCACTCCCTCGCTCAAGTTCCGTTCCTTTTTTGTTTCTCATCCGCCGAAGCCTCAACTCCCCAGTAATCGCCATGCATCACAAGACACTCGGTCTGTTCCTCACAACCGCCGCGGTTGCAGCACCTGGCAATGCTGTCAATCTATTTGTGGCAGATGAGGGTGGTAGCTTGTCCACGCTTTCCCTCACAAACACGCAAAACGGCTTCAATCTTGCAGTCACCTCCAAGTCATCAGAGTGCCAAACCAGTCCATCTTGGCTGACACTTGACTCGTCAAACCGAGTCCTGTACTGCCTCAACCGTGGTCAATGGCCCTCAGGCGCTGGCTCCCTGAACTCTTTCACTATCGGCGCTGGTGGTGCCCTGAAATACGTTGACAGGGTCCAAGCTCCCAGAGAACTTGTGGCTGGCGAGATCATTACTGGCGCAAGTGGACAACGCGGCTACTTCAGTTCCTCATAGTGAGTGAACAACATGCAAACTTGCTGTGCTGAATTTGGCTTACATAGAATAGCATTCCCGGTGTGGCATCTGCATACGCGCTCGGCGCCAATGGCGATCTACCAGGTACTGGGCCGCTGCAACAGGTCTCTACGAATATTAGCCAAATTGGTCCAATCGCAGACCGACAAGAGGCCAGTCATCTCCATCATGTCATTATTGACCCCACTGGAGAGTACGTCGTGACACCGGATCTCGGCGGCGATCTCTGTCAGGTATGGTCCTTCAACAACAAGACCATCGCCCCCATTGCTCAGGCGGGTGTTTTGAAAGCCCCAGCTGGTGCTGGACCTCGCCATGGTTTCTTCAAAGTCATGAAGAACAAAGACACCTTCTTTTTCTTTAACGGCGAGCTGGACCAGAAGATTTACTCTTACCGCGTCAAATACGAGCAAACCGGTCTCTCCTTCACAAAGGCTTTTGAGATCACCTCGCTCAACGCCGCGTTCCCTCCCAACACCGCTCCTATCAGCGAGATTGTCATGAGTGTAAGCGTTTCCTTATACCCGATGATCGCAGTGTACTGATTATCCTTGCAGCCCGACAAGCGTTTCCTGGTTGTGACCAACCGTGAGAAGTCTTTTGCGACTTCCATCCAAGCAAAATCTGGCCCATCCGATACTCTGACAACATTCTTGATCAACGAGGACGGTTCTCTCAAGCCTGTACAGGCCGCTCCATCTGGTGGATGGCTCCCTCGCCAATTCTCCTTCAACAAGGCTGGAGATAAGATTGCCGTCGGCCATCAAGTCAACAAGACTGTCGTGATCTGGAAGCGCGATGTCGAGACTGGCAAGATTGTCCCTGAGAACCAGGGCGGCAAGCTGGCGCAGGTCACCCTCACGGGTGGAGTGATGGCTACTCTCTGGGATGAGTAGATAGCTAATACATGTTTCTCGAAAACAGGATCAATAATGTTCGCTTCAGTAAGCCAATAAAGCCATTGAGTCTGTATGAAACTCCCTGAAACGTCTCCCTAGTTGTAATTGATAAGATGAATCCTTGGCCGGCGGAAGTTAATCACACATGGGCGTATAGCCCAGTGAACGACACAAATCATGCCAAAATTAATTTTCTTTGTTAAGATATTGGACAATTGGCATCAGTACTTGCCTCTATCTCAAGAGCTTTCAGATGTGCAAGTTCGTTTAGACGTGATCACATTTTTGCATCTCATCCCGGGTTTGGTACGTACTACCGCGAACGATGTCATCAGCACTAGCTTGGGTGAGATGGCCGAGTTGGTTATGGCGCCAGGTTAAGGTTAACCTTAACACCAATTTCCTGGTGGAGCAATCCTCCTGGGTTCGAGTCCCAGTCTCATCATATTAATATTTTTGCATTTTCGATATCGACGTCAACTGAGACAGGCATTGATCTCTGAAAACCAGATAAAGTTTTTACAAGTTTCGGATTAGTGTGATTTGAAGTTAGGTCAAAGGTGGTTCATGGGCCGAAAACTTAAATGTCGCATAACCTGAGCCAACATACTGACCGGGTGGGTAGCTAGAGGATGAAAGTGGTGTTGGCGAATCTGTCTCTAAGTCTAAATCATAATGTAATCGTATATCCTGCAGATTCCCCTAAAATCCGTGTCTCACTATGGAAATGCCGTTTACAGTTCAGTGACCCTGTCCAGGATTTGAATGATCAGGCTTTGGTAGCCCTCGACAGCCTGCTCCAGTTCAGAGACCTTCAGATGTTCATGGTCAGAGTGAGCATCGAGGATCGACCCAGGCCCGTAAAGATACTTTTTGTGGTCACCTTTAAGACTTGGAATATCTGTCCCGTAACTCAAGATTATCGTCTCAAATCCTGCTACCGTTAGCGCAAGCTTCACAGGGAATACTCCAAACTTACCTTCGATGTCGTAATCAGTGCTCACAGGCCCGACCCCATAGGCACTGAACTCAACAACAAGATTCGGATCACTGGCCGTTACCGCATGACGCAGCAAGTCCCTGATCTCATCAGGAGTTCCGCTTGCCACCCTGACGCCCCCGGTAGCTTGGGCACTCCCGGGGATGACATTTCCTGCGACGCCACCCTCAATCTTGCCGATGTTGAGCGTGCTATTACCAAACTCCTCACTCCATGGTAAAGCTATTTTCTGCAGATCGAATAACCCTCGAACAAGGCTATCGATTGCGTTTGAACCAGTCTCGGGGTATCCAGAGTGACCAGCTTTCCCGTTCGCCTGGATGGTAAACCCAACTCCACCTTTGTGTCCACGTGCGAGCTTCAGCTCTGTTGGCTCTCCAAAGACCACAGCTTCCCACGCTAGACCAAGATCGTTGGCCTGTTTCATGCCAAGTCCGTTTACTTCCTCCCCCACGACATACAAAAGCGCGACATCGCCCTCGCTGATTTGTCCTTTTTGCAAGAGTTCTTGTGTTGCAACAATCTGTGCGGCGACGCTGCCTTTGGCATCAACAGTTCCTCGGCCCCAGATCTCGTCGCCGCGTCTCTCATAAGGCCAGTAGGGAGGAACTGTATCGATGTGTGAAGTCAGCAGGACCCTGGCGTTTCTCGTGCTGTTGTAGTACGCAAAGATGTTCTGGCGATTCTCGGCAACGGTTTGCGCCTCTACAGAGAATCCATTCTCCTCAAGGTATGTTTTCAAAAAGTCGGTGACGGGCTTTTCTGAGCCTGAAGTAGATTGCTGCTCGACCAGGCTTTTATGCAACTCAATCAACGGTGAAGATGCAAGAATACCAGCACGATCGCGAAGCAAAGACGCCTTGATATCGCTCGATTTGAACGTCCAGGCCGCAGCCGTAGCTAGAAAAAGGTAATTGACAAGCATCATTCCCAAGTGAAATCAGTAATGAGAAAACAGTGTCTGGATGAGGGGGGGCAGCGATGCAACTGTTCAAATAGCGCGTGCTCAGATAAGAGAAGCGACCCCAACAATTATCCTGGTTGCGATCTCCCGTGAGGCCAATCAGATAACTGGATTTCAGTGAGACAAATGTCATCATTGTGTTACAGTATTTCGAGATCTGCATCAAAAGCGGGTCAATAAGTTCTCTGCAGGCAGGTGACGTGTTTGAACAAACTATTCTACAGTATGAATGTACAGCTACTCTCTGTTGATCTGGCATCTGTAGTTCTAAACCAGTGGCTTTTCAAAAATCTTGTAATCGGTCGGTCCCGCGAGTAAGTTGTTCAAATGAGGATAATCAACCCCAAAGTCACCAAGCTTGACAAGCTTGTAGCCCATTCTCATGTACCACCTCATCCAAATTGCCTTCCCTTCGTGGTGGAATGTCTGTGGTTCAAGAATCTCGAGCTGCATCGTCGTACATCCCCGCCGACGGCATTCATCTTCGGCAAAAGTGGCCATTTGCCGTCCCAGACCTCCGCCTTGGTACTTGGCATCCAGAGCCAACATGCCAAACGCGCCGAGATCAGGCGTGATCAATTTCACAAAAACACAGCCGACAGGTGTGTTGTCGGATGCAAGATATGCGACCGCGAGTTGACCGTCGCGTATGAACTGCGCGATTTCTGTTGCTGATGTTCGTTTGTAGGAAGGGATAAACAGATCGCGCTCGGCTTTCGTATAGACTGTGTTGACGACGTCGGTGAGCGTCAATATGAGGTTTTTGTCGTCGGCATCTTCGGGAGGAGGAAGCTTGACGACTACTGAGGGCTTCTCCGAATTCAACTCCATGTTTGTGCTTGGGAATAGTTCGTCAAGTTGTGTGATTTGAAACGCGCAGTAAAACGGTCGGATGTCAAGTTTATGAACAAGAGGACGGTGCAATCTCCCCCTGCCTCTGGCTTATCTCACGTAATGAATCAGTCTCGCAGAAAATCGGATGCATTCTTCAATTTGGTGGTTAGAAGTATGGCGCTAAAGCTCGCGTAAGATGTCGAATTCTGGAGGTGCGAGTTCAACCCGTAAGGAATTACCCAATGGGGCACTACAGTGGAGTCACCACACCGACGCTCTCTAAATCCGATTTCGTCGATGACTTAAGGAACCAGACATGAGATAACCGTATTATGTATTGCTACCATGTCTATATTCATAACCTAAGCTTCCTGTTCAGTAATTCAAAAGACACCAAAACTCCAATGAACACACTGTTCTCAAACCCCCGCTCCACTAGTCCTCTATTATTTAAATCCTCCCTTGAAAGTGTATCGAATACATCCTGCTTCGATATATCCTCCAACGCCACCATTATCACCTATCACATACATTAGCAACCGTTGTGAGCTTGAAAGAGGGAAAGGACGATACTAACAACTTTTAAAGGCTGATTTAAATATGTCAGCACACCGCGGGCCCTTGTCACCGACTGGATAAGCCACACTTTGGCTATCCACAGTGGTCTTGCATCCCTCAACCCACGAGACTTCATACCAGTAATTGGTCTTACCACCCTTGTGAGTAGCACTGAAAGGCTTGCTCCCAGGACTCATATTGGCCACCTTGTTGTCGTAAATGCTAGATCCGCAGAAAACACCCGCGCGACCATACTGGAAGTCCGGTGAAACGTCAGGGTGATTGCCAAAGTCTTCCGCATTCTCACATACAGCCGACCTGAGCTCTAAAGGTGTAGGAGGGTCTACCTTTGGCTCCTCCGGCTTTGGATCTTCTTGCTTTGGCTCCTCCTTCTTGGGCTCTTCCTTTCTAGGCGCTGACCTCACTTTGAATCGATAGGTGCTGCATCCGACGTTGATAGTTCCTTCTCGATAGGAGTTTCCGGCATCGAAACACTCATCACCAAAAGCAATCATCGAATCTTCGCAAGATGTGTAGCAGTCATCAGGCTCAGGTGTACCATCCCAGCCAATTTCAAACTGATAAGCGGCGCACAAATTACCTCTTGTCTGCAACATGTCTCTCCTCTCGTTGAAAGTAGCACGCTTCCTCTGTGGGCCAGTATCAGTGCCGTCACCGGTGAGGTTAAGACCCAGTGCCTTCTTCTTGTCCTTATCAGCCTCAGAACAGAACGATGGGAAAGCTTCCAGGAAGCATTGACGTGGAATAGGTCTCTGAAAGATAGTAAGACGCTGGTCGCACTTGACTTCGGGGTGTAGGCCATCGTTGATAGAAATGTTCTCATCATCAAAGACCTGTTGGAAGTACTGTTTGGTTTCCAGCTCGACTTCCTCAAGCTCGGGTGGTGAAGGCTCCTCTTCCAGTTCGCCAAAGATGACGGTTACGGTTGGGATGATACTGGTGGTGATGGTAGGGGTTTCTCTTGCAGGACAGTCGACGAGAGCTGGGCATGTGACATAAACAGTGCTAGGTACGACTTGTCAGCAGATGTATCATCGTATGGGCGGTAAATCTTACCTGGTGTATGTTTCGCTTTGGGAATAGTATGAGACCGTTTTGGTACAGGGGACAGGCTCTTGCTTCTCACAGTCGTCTTCTGGCTTTTTGTCTGCCGGACTTTCATCTCCAGGGCCATCGTCCTTAGGATCATCGTCCTCAGGATTGTCATCTTCAGGATTATCATCCTTATCGTCGTTGTTGTCGTCTGTGTTGTTGTTGTCGTCTGTGTTGTTGTTGTCGTCTGTGTTGTTGTCATCGTTGTTGTTATCATTGTTGTGATTGTCAGTGTTATTGTCGTCCTTGTTGTGATTCTCGGTATTGTTATCATCGTTGTTGTCATCCTTCTCATCGTTACCATCATCCTCAGGATCCTTGGGAATTGTTGTGGGATCTTCAGGTTGAGGTGCGGTAACAGTAGGTGAATCAGGGCTTTGTGTTTGCTCAGGGATTTGTGTCGGAGCCACCGGGGCTCTAGAAGCTTCGGAATCCGGAGAGGCCGATCCTGTCTGATCAGGACGATCCTGACTCTGTACAGGAGTCTCAGTAGCTTCTGGACCTTTTGTTTCCGGCTGCTGACCTTGAGTTTGCGGCGCTTGATCTCGAGTTTCTGGTTCCTGGTCTTGAGTTTGAGGTTCTTGACCCTGAGTCTCTGGTTCTTGACGTTGTGTTTCTGGCGCCTGATTCTGAGTCTGTGGCTCTTGGCCCTGAGATGTAGGCTCTGGGTTATCAACTGGGTTTTGAGAAGCGGTGATGGCATCATTGGGGGCTACAGTGTTTGGTGCTTGAGGCCCAGCATCGTCGCCGTTCTGTGTCTGCGCTGTCTCTTCGGTTTGAGGGAAATCAACCGTGGGAGGTTGAGTATCTTCTCCATCATTCTTTGGTGCAGCAGCCGTCTGCTCTGGGTCGGCAGGCCCCGGTGAGTTGGTCTCTTGAGAATCAGGAGGATCATCTATCACTGGTGGTGCATCTGTTTCTTCCGCTCCGCCAGGGACTGTAGCAGTGGCTGCGACGTCAGGTCCAGGAATCTCAGTCAGAATTTCCTCTTTAGGCGTTTCTTCGGGGCCACTTGGAGCCACCGTGGTTTCACTATCATTTTGGTCTTCTTGCCTTGGGACAATGGCATTTGCTAAGCTCTGGTCGACTTGGTATTTTTGGCCCATTAGGTATACATGTTTGAGAGACACTGTTAACGAAGCAGGAAGTTGCGACTTTTCAAGTCTAGCATCAGCGATTGCCAGTGCCATCCATGGTGCGATAAGGAAGCTAAGCTTCCATGGGGCAGGCATGGTCTCTGTTTCTGTTTGGATTGAGTGGTAAGGCTTGAGTATCAACGAAAGATGTGAAAGAAGGTGTCAGAGAAGATTGTATGTTAGGTGAGAGAGATATGAAGTGGTAGCTGCGGTGCGGAGTTGTCAATGTTGGAGAACTTGCGACTTATTAATATACAACGGACTCGGTCGCTATTGACCTGTGTACAGCATCCAACGTTAATGATCAGTAACTGACATATTACCGGAAATATAGAACTTTGGTATCCATCACAAGCCTCCTCAACATAGCCTGTTTTGATTTGTAAACCGAAAGTGGTATGAACTCTTACCTCTTTACAGACATGTACCTTGTCTGTAGGGCTGACCTCAAGGTGGAGTGAATCCTTCGAGAACCCCTGTATCTGACCCAATCTACATTTTCCACCACTCAGGACTCACCATACTTGATTGACAATGCCTCAGCAGCTTCGCCTACTGGGCAAGAGGTTTGAGATCCTTGCACATGGTGCTTATTCCCCTCAGCCTCGTTCGTGCCTCGACTGGTCTAATATAAGCTGACCCAATTGAATCAAGGATGTTCAAAATAGAACAACTCAACCAAGCCTCTTATTAGCTAGTGGGTTCCCCAGCCCTATGAAATACAACATAGTTTTAATCTTGGATCGACCAATCACATTAGCTCAGAGAACTCTGACAAACTCGATAATCACTAGTCACTGGCTCGGCTGTGTGGTCTTACTACGGTGCTTTGGATGACTTTTGTGCGACTTCGCCATTGCGAACTGCCCTGAAGGATCCTATCCCTTCAATATACCCCTACAACTCCTCGGACTGCATTTGGAAACATATTCATCATCTCGCGATTAATATATAGTAACTGAGCGTACCCGACTTTCGGATGCAATGATATCTTCATCCGACAATTCCTCAGTCCATACTCTCAAGATCTGAGTACTTTATCCTGTACCCCATATCTTTGTCCAATTCTTTGTTCACGTCCGTACTTACATACATACATTCCACGTCGTTATGAAGCTTCTTTCGCTCGCGACGCTCCTAGTCGGGTTCAGCTCAGCTGCTAATATCAATGTGTGGGAATTTGATCAATCTTGCGAGCAATATCGAGACGCGATACAAAAGGCTTACGACGATGCTGAATACATGGCGGTTAAGGCCCATGCCGATCTTAAGGTGATGTTGCAGCCACGGCCGGAGTATTCACCAGAGACGCTCAACGACTTGAAGAACTGGGACCGTATCGCCCGAGCAGTATACAACATGTTTGGCTTTATGCCGGATCGGAAAGGACACGATATTAAAGAAAGGTATTTTTCGGAACTGATATGTGAGTGCAGCAAACCTTTGTCCACGATGCTGTGGACATGTGCTTGGTCGACGTAGCTGACGTTTATGCCTAGATGTCTTTGAGGGAATGGTAGCAACGCTCAAGTTCGGGCATATGCAGCCAAAGGAAACTGGTTACGGTGCAGAAAAGCCACTCATGCTTTGTGACCGAGATTTATTTCAGTGGGTGGCAAGAGACGCAAAGGATCCAAACGATCCAACACAGCGAGACCTCGGTGTTTCGCAAGAGAAGCTTCTTGCAGGAGCACCGGGAGCTTGGCATTACAAGAAGCGCTATATTCCAGAAGCTATGAAAAAAGACCATGTCACTTTGTGCACACCTGGTCAATGGGCTGTGACTAATACCAGGTTTAATTTCATCATTCTCTGCCCTCACAGCTTCGGAGCAGAGATGGCTCGAACACGATCCGCCGTCGATGTGAAGGATGAAGAACAGACTGAGGCCAATAAGTTGGACGATTATTCCCACACTTGCCTATCTCGTACTATGGTTCACGAACTCACACATTGGTTTGGAGGCGAGGGTGATGGCACCCGCGACAGGGATCAACGATACGGTAAGACTCGGGGCTCCGTGGCGAGTTACCGCTATAGTTTTGCTGACATATTCGTTCCCCATCAAGTCAAGGATCAGGATATGGTCAGCAAAGACGGATTTCCCGTCTACTTGGACCCTAAAGAACAAAAGTTCACACTCGACGCGAACATCGAAGGGGCAGTTCGAAAGGTGGTTTGTACGTCTGTCACTAATTCACTCACAGATCGGCTGAGAATGTGTTGGCTAACAGTCCTGAAACAGACGACTACAAATGGGTTTCCAACCTGGCGCGCACGCACACGGGAGCCAACGCTGACAATAGTGGCCCAGACAAGGCGACTAAGACAGCTGAAGCATATGCCATTTTTGCTATCATGGCGTAAGTTCTTACTTTAACCAAACCTCGTACAGCTCAACACATTGCTGATATAAATGTCTACTAGAACTTTGGACAAATACGACTGGTCGAGCGACGGGAAAGCTAAGCCACTCGATAAGATGATGGACTACGATAAAATGCCCAATAACCCGAAATCACGAGAAGGATAGGTCGGGGTTGGCTCACAGTATGATAATGAGTGTTAGGCTGGGTGTTGCATCTAATTTGGGGACGATTATGTTACAGTAGATGAGATATAGATTGGTCGGGATCGGAGTTTGGGAATAACTTTGAAGCTCATGGTGGGAACGTGCTGTATCTTGCAGGGGTCAGGCTCTATGAAACTAATCAATTTCTTCTCAAATTTTTCCTGATCTTCACTAATTCATAGTTATCTAGCTATTAAAGATGTGAGTCTTGTATTACGTGAGAATTGCTTGCGGGTTTGTGATTTGTCAACATAGTGTTGATCCTTGCTGTGTTCAATGCGGTGTCAGCAAGCGGCACAGTGACCTGACAATACAGTGTTTCGTGTTAAGCTGTGCTGTCCCCCATGCCTTCTCTCAGCAAATTTGCAAGATAAGCTCTCTTGAATGGTTATTCGACCTTTGCGCGGTAGTCAAAACCTTGGGAGGCAGTACCGCGACGGACAATCTGCCTCAGGAAGAGAAATCGTTGCCGCCAAGCCAGGATTCCTGGTATGTAGCACCGGACGATCTCAAGTCGAAACAATCTGGTGATGTTCTACGCATTCGCTCCGTGCCAGCTCTTGTCAGCATCGTTGAGAAATCATCAGCGGCATATCGCATCCTCTATCGCTCGACTAACTCACGTGGTCAGCCATCGTGTTCCGTCACTACACTCTTTGTCCCATCGACACTTTACTATTCCTAGACCGGAAAAGTAGCAGTCTTGTCGTATCAGTTCGCATATAACACAGAAAATATTGATTCCAGTCCATCATTCGCTCTTGCTGGGGTGATGGCCAAGAGTGAACCCAACCTCGGCATCAAAGCGAGTACCTCTTTGATCACTGAGATGCTCTCGTTTGGTTGGATCGTCAACACGCCTGATCATCTGGGTCCCACTGCTGCCTTTGGCGCGAGCGTGCAGGGTGCGCATGCGACTCTTGATTCACTGCGTGCAGTCCAGAACCTGCTGAGTCTGCAGGATGGTCCGGGTTACAATATTGCCATATGGGGATATAGTGGTGGTTCCATCGGTACTTGTGCCGCTGCAGAGCTGCAATCAAGTATCTGAGATTGAGAATGGGAAAACTAGGGTGTTTAAGTTTCTTTGGAGTATCTTTAATGGGTCGTACAAGACACCAGCTTCGAAGCAAAATGTCCTGGATGTGACGGAGGATATATCTACCAAAACATCTTGAGAGATCTTCTCTTTCTGGAAGAGCTATCACTGCTTCTTTTGATTCTATATAACAGACATTCTCCCTTTTTCCATGGGAAGGTCTGCTCCTTTCCACACTCGCAAATCATCTCCTGACTCAGCTGTCCTTGCAACCCAATTCTCGACTCTCTCAACACCCCACATGATTGTAAACATATTGATAAGCATCTTGTCGACCTCGGACGCTTTTGCCGTGAGGAATAGACTTTCGCATTGTAAACTGCAGACGAATAACGGATCTGCTTGTCGACTCGCTTTGGACCAAGTAGAAGCCGACTTGGCATCCCAAAGGTCTCTTCGAGCGGTGAAGTATATGCCACCGTGGCACTCGGCCCATTTCTGCCGCAGCGTGAGGTACACACCGATAGTCGAAGTCGCCATCAGCCATATTCGACGGATGCTTTCTGAAAGAACCCAGGAGCGCCAAACTCGAGGTAAAGGGTCGTTGTCAAATAGGGCGTCAATGACGATTGCATGAGTGGTAGCTGCTGCGGTAGCTGAACTGTTGTCATTGGCGAGTGGGGCTATCTCAGGATCACAAATAGCGACTTCCCACAGCTGACGGGTCCAGGATAGAAGGGTTTGAATATGTTGCTCAGAATTGGCACGCGCTCCTATTGACGGTGAGAAGAGAGCCAGAACCAAGTGTGCAAACAAGGCTTGAGTACGAGCAAGATGTTCTCGCGTAGTGAGACTCTCTTGGTCATCCGTGTTTTGACCAGCTTGGGAGTTAAGTGGATAAGACTTGATCAGCGTGGACATTTTCGATGCAAGCATCTCGTCTATTGTTGTCTCATTCTCGGGTGTTTTGGCGTTGCTGAGTACTATGCAGGTGAAAGCGTCTTGAATTGCAGAGGGCAATCCAGAGTCGGCGTAGAGTTGATTGTGTATAAAAGGACTGTGAGAGTTTGTGACCCATTCCGTGAAGAATTCGCGTATGCCACTGACATAGTTCATGCAAACAGAGTTTGAGAACAACGGTGTGTTTAATGGGATGTGACGAATAGTCCAAGCATCTTGCTTGAGGAAAAACTCTGTACTGTTCTGGCTTGGGAGAGTCGTTGAGCTGGTTGTGTTGGCGGGCGATTCGTTCTGCAATTCAGACGTAGGCAGAGAGCTCCAATTGCCCAGACTTCGCGTCCACTCATGGAGATCAATCACGTCGTGGGTAGGAGACGAAAATGCGATCTGCGTAAAACCCAAGACCCCTGGTGTGGCACTCGAAGCTTCTGGCGTAAATGCGGGCGTGTGTAACGTTTTCCGCTTCACAGCAGGGTAACGGCATTCAACGTCCCTGTCGTTGCAGCGGCCGCAGATGGGTTGCGCTTTATCGCATTTTCTTTTTCCGTTTGTGCACGCGTAGCACGCCTTGAATTTTGAAGCAGAGCCCATGATTGTGTAGTTGCAGGAGGTTGCGGTTGCGGGGGATCTTCAGGTGTCATGAAAGAATGCTACGGGTTTGTCAGCTTTGTCTTGCGGGAACCTGCGGGTTTTGCGGGGGTCAGTCCACTGTAGCAGGCTTTGGCGGGGGACCTTTGTCGGGTTTTTGGCGGATCAGGTTTCCGCAAAGCACACCCACACCAAGACTATCAATGGTGAGCAACATGTCTTACAGTAGATCCGATGAAGCCGCGGAGCAATATATAAAAGATTAATCATGTGGCTTTGGCTTTCGGTCACTCCATCTACAATCAATTCTGAAATAAGCACTTTGTCGTAGACTCCATTCAACAACTCCCAAAAATGACTCCCTCAGCAAACACCATTACTCCCCAGCATGACTCTTTGGACTTGACCAATCTACCCCCCGCCAACGGCAGTGACCTGATATCATCAATTCATCGCCAATCATACGAAGCAATCTCGCCTTCTCGCCCTGCTCTTTCTCAAGCTGGTCACACTGTCCTTGTCGCCGGTGCCTCTACAGGTATTGGTTTCAGTATCGCCGAGTCATTCGCAGCAGCTGCCGCCGATCGAGTTATCATCACTGGCCGCCGTCAGGACAAACTTGATAGCGCTGCGGCAAAGATCAACGAGAAGTATGCAAAAGTCCAAGTCCTCCCAATCGCCAACGATTTTGGCAACGAGGACGATACTCGCCAATTTTGGAAGAAGCTTGCGCGCGATGGCATCTTTGTGGATGTTCTTGTCCTGAGTGCCGCCAGGATGTGGTTGCCAAACACTATTCTTGGACTGGGCTACGAAACCTTCAAGGATGGACTTGCAATCAATGTTGCTGCTCCATACCTTTGGACAAGTCTGTTCCATAAACAGCGAGAGGCTAATCCTTCACGAAAGCTAGTAAGTCAGACGACGTAGGACTTCCGCATACACATGAGCTCACAGACCATCAGGTCCTGCTCAATCTATCTACCATAGCCATCCACGCAACTACAACCGCCATACCCATCCCTCTATACTCTACCACCAAGAGTGCCGGTACAATGATGATGCAGCACATCGCCTTGACTGTTCCATTCAGCGAGATGCAAGTCGTCTCTTTCGAGCCGGGACTGCACTTCACCGAGTCTTTTGCACGTTTCGCTGACGAGAGTAGCTTGGAGTGGGACGATAGTATGTGCATGTTCCCGCTATCCAACTGATTATCTACTGACAAAATTACAGTCAAGCTCCCAGGCGATTTTGCGGTATGGGCTGCATCTGACGAGGCTGAGTTTCTTCACGGTCGCTTTGTCTGGGCTAGATGGGATGTCGATGAACTTAAAACGGGCCCGCTTCGAAAGAAGATTGAGAACGACGCTTCCATCTTCCGAGTTGGTGTATATGGCTACTGAAAAGACACCATCACGTATATAGTACCACTCGTGCGGGTTGAGAATCATATGATTCCTAGTCAGTTATGACAAGTTTTGCCTAAATACAGTATCATTGATGGAGTCTGTCATCCCTTCCGTGCTTTGTGAAAAGCAGCTATTCAGGGGTACCGATATTCGTTCCACCCCGAGTGAACAATACCACATCTGGGACAGTATCGTGTCTCATTTCCCGGGTTATGAATTTCAAAGGTTTGGCGACAATCAGGACACTCGTAGCGGAGGAGCCCCTCGACTGGCTTGCTACATGTGAATGGAACTAAATCAGCTGCGAAGTCCGCCGTTGTTCTCAACGCCTGGCAGAACCCATCTTTTGCAACTAATTCGTCAAGATTCAAGGTTGCCGTTTCAACGAGAAGGTCGCGAAGCCCCCGGTCCTCAAGTGGAGTGGTGGTGTACACAATGTCAATTGACACTGCAAAGTCATCCATGGACCATCCGGTTTTGATCGCGGTTCCGAACTTAGACTTGGCATACTCTTTAAGCGCGGAGAAGCCGTACTTATCGGCGATCTGATATACCTGCGCGTCAAATACCATGGCTGATACACCTGAAGAATTCATGTACTCGAAATGATACATAAAGTGGATCATGGCTTGCACAACCGTGGTGTCAAAGTCTTTGATGACTATGACTCTCTCGGAGCTCTCCTTCAATACATCAGCATGGTTGGAGTATGAATAGATCGATACAAGTTAACTGACTTTCCACGGTCCATCGAGCTGCTTGGCGAAGTACTCAGAATGGCATGATAGGATAACCCGATGAACCTTAAAGTCGGTATCTTCGGTTCTAATTACGGCGTCTGAGAATGTCTCGTCTTGACTGTAGCTAAGTTGGCTGTCAGCATGGTGCGACGTCAAAGGTAGTGCGACAGGGCACCTTTTCAGCTTCTCCATGAAGCGGTTAGAGGAAGAGGTCGCCATTTCTGTTCAAATGATCTGTTGATTGGAATTTTGGTGAGTGAGAAGAAAAGAGGAAGAATTCTCATTTGTAAACGGGATCTTGGTTTGTCTTTGCTTAAATCGGTCAGATGGTCGGCCTCCCACAGGCACGCACAAGCCAGATGCCATTAGGACCAGGGGAAACATCTCCAGGAACTTCCATTACATTCTTTCTGCACCATAGGGCTTACTTTGGCGGTTCATAGCCAAACAAGAATGAATATATGCCAGTGCGGGAATCGCCAATCGTTTATGCGTGGCACTGGCCGCCAGAGCTTTTATTATCACTGTTGATGGAGCGCAAGCATCTCAATGGTCCAATAAGAGGCAGCTGTGGCAATCTACCATATGATTGTATTTGCTACGCGCAAAGTCTATAATGTCTAGAACGTGCGGTAGAATTTATTCACAAATCAGTTGAAGCTTGGGTAAGTCGTTTGTCCAACAGCGACCGCCTTGTCAGTCTTTGACGAATGACCTCATTCAATCATCAAAATGTGGCACCCACTGGCTGGCACGCAATCTAGACTATCCTAAGTGACAGTAACTGCCGGAAGTAGACCTCAAGTTAATGACAATTCGAAGCTCATTTTATGACTTTGAGGAGGGCGTGTGATTGGTCTCGACGCAACCCTTGTTTGGCTTGTGATGATTCCCCGCTTTGCTCACTGATCACATAATTGACATATCTTAATTCAAGTCTCATCCGCTATTCCACGAGATATTCAGTCGTTGCCAGAAATGTCGTCTGTGGTCAGAATTTTGCCACCGGAATCCCAGCCAGTTAGCCAGACCACTACAGAAACTGTTCGCTACCAGCATCAACCGCTATCTCATCGCTCCATCAGAGTTCTGCGCCTCCAGCCTGCTCCAAGATTCGAATCACAGTTGCGATGTCGCCTAGTGCCCGTATCTTTGGATGAGAAGCCCCAGTACTGGGCACTATCGTACACCTGGGGAACAGATCCCCCATCTCTCCCGATCTTCTGCGTCGACGGCCCATCCATAGCTTTGCTGCGAATTACTCCAAACTGTGCGTCGGCTTTGAGACATCTTCGAGATGATCAAGAGGAGCGAACCCTGTGGGTTGATGGGATATGTATCGACCAGACATCCTTGGAAGAGAGGAGCAGTCAGGTTGCACTGATGGGTGAGGTATACAGAGATGCAGCGCGTGTTGTGGTCTGGTTAGGGGAGAGCGACGGGAGTTCAAACCGAGCTATCAGTCTTCTCCAGCAGATTGGAGATGTCCGCTCTATACTGGGGCCCATGCACAACCATCAAGAGCAAGTCGATCCAGCCACAAGAGCGACTGCCCTGCAAAAGGTACACGCCGATGCCCGCGGGCTTGCAAATGGTAAGAGGGCGTAATCTGCATTCTTTTCTGTGGAGACTGACGTACTGTCTAGGCATCGATACTGACAAAGACGACTTCATAAACTCTCTCTTCGAACGTCCTTGGTTTCATCGAATGTGGACTGTTCAAGAGGTGACTTTGCCTCTTGCACCTAGAGTTGATGTTCTGTGCGGCCGCTCAATGATCAACTGGGTCACACTTTGGCAAGCAACAGATATTCTTGCCGCGATTGGATATAACGACAAATCTATGGGGCCATCGATGCGTTTGCTTCGTTACATCTCTCAGTCGATGACGGTGCACCTCGTGCCAGGTGTCAGACACTTCATGGGAAACATTGTCGACAGAAAGCTGGACCTTGAGCTTTCGTTACTATTGACACTTTGTCGGGCAAAATTGGCGACGGATGCAAAGGACAAAGCGTACGCTCTATACGGATTACTAGAGGTTTTGGGGATCAAGCTTTTTAAACCTGATTATCAAAAGCCACTGGCAGATATCTTCACGGAGATCACTACGGCCGCTATTGAGCACGACAATAGTTTGTGGATACTATGCTTCGCCGCTTCAGACACAAAGCATCCAGACCTCCCCTCTTGGGTTCCCGACTGGTCTGACAGAGGCTGGGCAGAAGACGATCCAAGACATGTACCGGAGAGAAAAAGGTTCAACGTGGCGGGAAATTCCAAACCAGATTGGAGTTTCACTTCCAATCCGCGACAGCTTGTGCTGCGAGGGAGGATTATCGAGACTGTCGTCGATCGTCGAAACTATATGCCAGGCTTCCCAAGGATAACTCTTGAAGAATTGTTCCTACACCGTGACGAGGCCGGAAGATGCCTTGTTGGAGATAATCTATCAACTATACACGAGATATACACGACTATGAGAAAATGGCTAGAGCTTGCATACTCGTCACCGACATACCCCACAGGAGAGTCAGTCGATGATGTGGTTAAGGCGGTTCTACTCAATAACGACTCGACGAGCCTCATGTCGCCACAGGTTGAGCAGTTTGGCGACTGGCTTGCTACGATGCGAGCAGACGAGGAGGGAATCACCACCAAGTCTATACCGTTTGCGATGAAATGGCGCGCAACTTCACCACCTGATATCAGTGTGCGCGGTCTTCTCGGAGCTATGTTCAGACCTAGCAAAGGTTCCAAGATGTTTGAAGCGACAATCAATAAAACACGAGAAGATGTTCCTGTTGAGTTGCGTACGTACCTGGCGATGGCGTCGCACGGAAGTGGTTTTGGGTTTCACTCCTTGGCAGCGTCCTTCTGCGCAAAGAAAGCACTTTTTCGCACCGAGGGTGGGTATTTGGGGACAACGCCAGATGGGTTCCTCGATAGTCTTCAGATCGGGGACAAGATTGCACTCATAGCGGGCATGGAGGTGCCACTTATTTTGAGACAGGTAGGGAGTAGCTTCAGGCTGGTATGCCATTGCTATGTACACGGTATCATGGATGGAGATTATTGGCTCAATGCCAGCGAACCGCTAGAGTCTTTACTCATTGTCTAATTTTGAATTGATTTATGTCTTCATACATTGCTAACGTAAATCCGATATCTAGTGCGCCCCCAACAATCTATCGTCCGTAGATCTTGAGCTCAAAGTAACGGAACACGGGGAAGGTCACAATGGCGAATGCACAGCCGAGCCACATTCCCAAGTCGGCTGAAGAGGCTGCTTTGGAAATAGGTCCAATGTACCAGACCTGAGACATTCCAAGTATAGCACCAACCCAGCCGAGAACGAAGCTCGCAAAAGCAGCCAAGCCGACCGGGAGATATTGCTTGTCCTCCCACGCAGTCCAATCAAATCCCTTGTTTCCGCGGAAAATGAGATGCTCCTCCAACACAATGCAGATGAAGAGCATGACCCAGTAGCCCATCAGCGCCACGAAGTTCTGGAAGACAACCAACAGGCTCTCTCGGCCGGCCATGGCGAGGACCAGAGCAATGAGAGACATGACGGTTGACCATACCCAGCGAGGTACAGCCTTGGTGTAACGTCCAAGGACTTGACATCCAAGAGATGCAGAGTACAACGATGGCGTACTGTTGGCAATGACTCCAAGTGCAATGATGACAGAACAGAAGCGTCCGAAGCCATGAAGAGGCTCGTAGGCAGCGACAATGAGAGCTCCGGTGCTGATAGCATTTGCCTCAGACCAAGCTTGATTGTCAACAATGCCTGTGGCCAACCCAATAGCAACAAGGTAGACTAAAGTGAACGACATGGTCAGACCAATGACGGTCAGGAGGAAGACCTTGACACGGGAGGTGCGCTCTGGGTAGTAGACGTAGAAGTCAGATGCGGCAGCACCCCACGAGTTGGGGACGTAGAAGCATAGCGAAAAGAAGGACAAGCGGTTGGCAGCAAGTACTGCGCCAGATACAGTAGGTTGGGCGGAGGCGTTGAAGGATGGTCCAGCAACGCCAATGAGAACGGCGAGGACAACAACTTGGGCGATCCAAGCGTATCTAGAGAATTGTTAGTGAGTGAATGGATGAGTGAGGAAGTATACGTACCGTTCATAGGTGTGAAAGATCCTCATGCCAAAGACGGCGACAGCCCACGACACAATGGCAACGATAACCACGCCCACTAAAATGGACATGCTGCCGCCACTGACAGCAGACAGAACTTGTCCACCGATAATGCAATCAATCACTGCATATCCAACCATAAGGACAATGTTGAGAAAGGTCGGGATCTTGGAAGGCCAGTAGCCAAAGAAGTAGCGCAAGACGACCTGAAGGACACATAGTGAGCCAATGCCTGTGAAAGATAATGACATCTTCTACTTACCATAGTGCGGTTACCACTTTGAGGTCCCCATATCGCCATGTATCCTGTTGAGCATGATCCGAGGATGGTTCCAAAGACTGCCAGAAGGGCACTGTCGAGGAACCCCAAACCAAACACCATGGGCCCGAACAGGCCCGTAGCGAGGTTGTTCAGCGACAGATTCGCGCTGAACCATAACAACGCGACCTGTAGATCAGCAGCATGCGACGCCGGTTGACGCTCCTCAGGAAGCACGCGCTCAATGCCTCGCGCCTCCAAACCAGCGAGGCTTTCAATGCGACGATTGAACTTTTGAAAGGATGACAGCGATGCGCTGGGTGGCTCCGGCGTGTTGAAGCTGCCATGGCCTTCACCTGTTGGCGAGGAGCACACGGTTGCCGACTTTTCGTGCACAATTTCGGTGTCGTGCATTGGGAGAGACATGGCGTCTGATCCCAAAAAGAAAATAATAGAAAAAAAGAATTCCAGGGGGAAAAAAAGAAATTTGCACTGCCCACCAACGTACCAGACCAGTGGTGTAAAGGTTGCCTACCGAATCTGAAGGGAACAGAGGACAGGATGCAACAGAGTTTTTGTTTAAAGTAATGGCTGCAGCTGAGACCCATAACAGTCCGCTCAATGTCTCGTTTGGAGTGACCTGAGAGTGTTGGCCACGAGGAACGACCCTGTTCTGCAGCGCCAATTGATGGGCGGGATGCATGCATGCATGGTTGATGCCATGGCGTTCGAGTTTGGTCTGGTCTCAGGGTACGGAAATGACTCCGGGTCAGCCGTAATCTTCACTAACAGAAACGGCACTGCTGCACACCCTCTTTGGTGTTGGTGGTGCATGTTGCCAGGGATCAGAGAGGGCAACGCATTGGACAGGGACGAGGCTGACTCCCATTTGCGACTCCAATAGATATCGCTTCTTTTTAAACTTGGCTGTTTTGGGTGTCAGATCTTTTGCAATCATAATTCATTTCCGAACATACCATAAATAACAGACAAAAAGATCATACTTGCTTGCTTCTTCTGCTCGACATTCTGCTTACAGGGATCGCTATCAAGGTTCAAGCACCCATGCAACATCTTTAGCGATGAAACCACGCCCCAAATCCCTCAACTGCGCTAATTTTCCAAGGGGTCCAGCCAGAAGAGCCTGGATCGGTTGCGACGGAACCGAGAATGCTACGTTGCCAGAAGAGTTCGGCAGCGGGAGCCAAGAGACAACAAAATCTCCATTAATATCCAGAAATATGCCGAAGCTTTCATTTCGCGAGCTTGGCCATTGTGCACTCCACAAAATGTCTATCCAATATTTCGCTATGTAATAATTTATGCACATCTTTTCCAAATATGTGACACATCGTCTATCCAAAACTGCACACGTCTACCAATATCTAAAGTCTACTTTGAACTAACTTCCACTTTCGTGACCACGGTAATCTTCCCGCTCAATCCGCTGTCATGTTTGGTCCCGCCCCCGCTAGCTTTGGCCTCGACATGGTACGGCTGCTGGATGAGATCCGGCCCACGCTGGTCCACAAGCTCAATCTGACTTCCTTGCTCGGGCGATACGTCAGTTCGCACACCATCTTCGTCCTCCAGCTTGGCCCACACGGAGGGTTTACTGGACAATGGATGACGACCTTGAGTTCTTCGGCGAGCGGAGTTTTCTGGATATGATGGATTTGGATATGATGATGGGTTTGATGTATCGCCTCTGGACCCCAGTGCAAGACGAATGACGGGCCAGCAGAGTGGTAGATTTCCTACCCAGAGTGCGACGCCGCTTTCTGCCACGTACCAGTATAGAAACACGTACGAGTTTGGGTTACTGAAGTTGTAGTATCGATTGAGAACACTTGCGAGAATCTACGATTGTTAGCATTGACGAGATGATGCTTGGTGTATCTACTCACATTGAAGAGTCCCAGGCCAAAAACACAGCAGAGGCCAATTTTTCTGTTACTGTCAGTATAATTCTGTCAAGTTTTCGGGAAGAAACTGACCTTTTTCTGGGCAAACTAATGTTAATGACGATGGGAATTGGAAGCAAGATCAGCATAATGTCGCTTGCAATATTGCACGCCGTCGCAAAGATCATGTGGTTGTAATAAGTTGCACATTGCATCTTGTCCGGGTTGACCGGAACAGCCCAGTACTCAACCGTCGGATTGCACCAGAAAAACACAAACATGAAGGTGACGACGAGATACGTGATGGCGCAGAACGCTGCAACAAGTCTAACTGCCCAGCGCTGCCTGATTGAAGTTCCTTGCGTCAATCGGGCGTAGAGAAAGAGCAAACATGCTTTGATCGTCCATGCGGCTGTGAGGGCAAAGATCTCGAGAACAAAAGTCATCTTACTCCCAAAGACTGCCTGTCTCTTGCCTTCGGGTGTGAGTTTCGCTGCGACGTCCGGGGCCATGTAGTTGCTGCCATTTTTGGCGACTTCGTTGATCGACACGACGACGCCTGTGAAGTTGACCTGGATATTTGATCAGCGTGTGGGTTTGAGGTGCGTGGCTGCTGGGATATATACAAGGGCAAAAACCATAAGATAATCTTCGATCGCGAGACGGCTCCATTTGCCAAGCTTCAGCCGTCGAGATGCACTGTAAATATCGAGATTAGCGAAGGCCCGCAAAGGCAATTGATGGACCTCACAGTCTGCAAATCACCACAAAGACACCCAAGGCCCAGAGAATCCAGGACTCGACCAACAAAGAGTGCAGAAAGTCCATGATGAAGAAATGATTGACATTGTCACAAGCTCAAGGGAAAGCATCTACAAGGTGAACATTAAGAAAGAACCTTTACGTCCAAGCATTTACCCCTGCGTCCACGACAGTCAGAACTCAATTTTACAAAACCCTCCTTTTGAACCGCCACAACGCAACGGCTGGCATGAAATCATACTACAGGTACAGCCAAAACAAAGCAAGCAAGGCCCATCCCAGACGGACAAATCTTAACGTAGCATGTGAATTGAAAAAAAAGTCCAACCCTCGCAATCTCGAGTCTTGACAGCTGAAGTTTAGCCTGATGATGGACCAGGGGACAAAGGAATGATTACTGCATTAGTCCATGCCCCTGTGTGTTGCGAGAAGGCATTCGGAGACAAAGCTTGGCTGCGCTTAGAAAGAAATTCAGGGACAAGGGGGAACAAAGACAAGAGATCCAATGGACGGCTGTTGACGATAGCGGCCGAAGCGGATCGCTTCCGGACCCCTGTAGTTGCCGTGGGGGCTGACCCGGCTGGGCAAAAGCTTAGGTCTGGCCGTCATACGATGGGGGATCTACCTTGTATGGGGTCCAGACTCTATCATGAGGGGCGTTTCTAAGAGTGTTGATTTTGAATTTCGACAGCAGAAGATGCTTGCTACAGGAAATTGAAGCTTCGTAATAACCTTAATGTCAATCCCTCAATTGAAGCTTATATTATGTTCTCTTGCCACTACGTCTCCCGTACCAACAATGTTTCACTGAGATTCAATCTATTTTAGTGACCAACGACTACGGAGTACTCTAAAGTCTAAATCGAGCCCAGGCAGCGAACCCTTGCACCCAATTAAGTGACATTTTGACACAGAATGTAACGACCAAACAGCATCTTTGATTCTGGAGACTCGTAACTGCAGAAAAAGCCTCACCGAATCATTCGAACAGTCGAGAATCTCGCTTGTGACCCCCCGGCTGCATGTTTGTTATCTCTCGTATCCATCTACGGCACAGCAAAAAACACCCTGTCATTTTATCGCACTGATTGGCTGATTGATCGAATGTTGTCTCTTTCGTTTTTGCTTTTTCCTCTTCTCTCAATCACTTTCCCACACGGTCTTTTCCGCACCTTCAGCGCTATAAGTGTCTCAGTATAACTTTCTCACAGTAGCGAGTTAGCGTACGGTGGTAAGCAGCTTATCGGGCGTATTAACCTCTTCCCGTCACACACAAAATATGGCGGAAATGGCGTCAATCCGCACTGTTGACGAATTTAGTCAGCTTTCATTCGACTTCATCATCATAGGTTTGTGGTGGCCGATCTTGGTACGAATCCAGGCACTGACCAGTTCAAAAGGAGGAGGCACAGCTGGTTTAGCTATCGCCGCTCGCCTGGCCCAAGCTGACGCCGCATACACAGTTGGTGTCATCGAAGCCGGCGGTCTTATCCAAGATGATCCTGATGTCAATATTCCCGGTCACTACGGCCGCTCGCTCGGGGGATCTTACGACTGGCTCCTCGAGACTGTTCCGCAGCCACGTCTCGCCAACCGCAAGCTGCCGTGGCCGCGCGGGAAGGCCCTCGGAGGAACAAGCGCCCTGAACTACATGGCCTGGAACCGCGCTAGCAGGGATGATTATGATGCTTGGGAAGCCTTGGGGAACTTCGGCTGGGGCTGGGAAGGACTCCTGTAAGCAACTGGGCTTCATTGGGATGACGAACGAGGCTAATCATTTCTTTTTTACCGAGCAGCCCGTTCTTCAAGAGATCTGAGACATTCCACCCGCCAGGGGAGAACCTGCAGAGCCAGCACGAGCTGTCTCATGATGCCGACACTTTTGGCGAGTCCGGTCCCATACACATCTCGTATCCTACCGACTACTCGCCTTCGCACCAGTTATGGCATCGCACCCTCAATGCCCTCGGCCTGCCGACCAACTCCTCTCACGTGGGGGGCTCTAACGTCGGCGTTTGGACATGCGTTAATGCCGTCGAGCCACATTCAGCTCGGAGGTCTTATGCGATAGACTACTGTGAAACAGCTTCGCCTAATCTTCACATCCTTACTCATGCAACGGTGAATGAAATCCTCATCAGCGATCAAAGGGTTGCGACCGGGGTTCGCTTCTTCTATCAAGGTCTCGAGTACAACGTCACAGCGTCCCGAGAGATAATCCTGTCGGCCGGTAGCGTAAAGTCGCCCCAGATCCTGGAACTCTCCGGTATCGGTAACCCTGAGATCCTTGAACGTGCCGGTGTCCCCATCAAGGTTGATAGCCCGCATGTGGGGGAGAACCTGCAGGAGCATATCAGTACGTGAACCAATATCTTGGTATGAGTTCTCCACTAACTGACGATCCAGTGCTCGCGACGATCTTTGAGGTTGATCCCTCTCTCGCTAATCGCGATGATTTGCTAAAGGACGATACACTTGCTGCCGCTGCCCAAGAGCAATACACTCAAACAGCTGATGGACCTCTCACCGTACTGCCTGTATCTCTTTGCTACGTCCCTCTTGCACAATTCGTCCCTAGCAATACTCTTGCTTCTCTTCACGCCGAAGCAGACCATTTGTCCATCTTTGACGCTGACAAGCAAGACATCCTTCGACACCGACTTGACGGAAATTCAAAGCTCGGTCAAATTGAGTATATTTTCGATCTCGGTGTCTGGAACCCGTACTTCAAAGGTGAGCAAGGAAAGAGATACGGAACTATGCTACAGATCCTTCAATATCCCTTCAGTGCTGGTTCTATCCACATACGTCCTTCCAGCGATGGAGTTGCTACAGCAGATCAATCGCCTGATATCGATCCACAATATTATGAAGGTGCACATGGAAAACTTGACATGGAGGTGATGAAGCAATGCTTGCAATTTGCCAATACAATCGCCCATACAGAGCCCTTGGCCAACATCATCCGAGCACCGGCGTCTCCTTCACCTGCCGACTTCAAAGACGACCAACTCCTAGAAAATTGGGTTGTTCAAAATACAATCACCGACTGGCATCCTGTGGGAACATGTGCCATGGGAGGTATCGCGGGTATTGAGGGCGGAGTAGTTGATGAAAGACTTCGAGTCTATGGTGTTCAAGGACTAAGGGTTGCTGATGCAAGTATCATGCCTCTGCAGATCAGTGCACATATACAAGCAACCGTATATGCGATTGCGGAAAAGGCGGCACATATGATCATTGAGGACTCAAGGAGTGCAGATGCAATGGCTCAAGGATTCTCGAAACATCAGGCTAGACTATAGACAAGGCTGAAGTATTGTTGATGCAGAAGCAAGATAGAGTGATGATAGCATTAGTAGTTACGAAGCCATTGTCGCACCACCGCACCAACAGCTTCAGGTTGATGATGAGCTGATAAATGACCAGCTTCGTCTACAGCAAAAATACTCAGACGGTCACTTCCTTTCCAAAAGCCTCCTCTCTTGACATTCCAGCCGTCTTCGTTCGATGTTACCTCTCCATCTTTGTAGTGCCACGCTTTGTAGTTGAGATTTCGATAGTGTCGTTGCCCATTCCATGGCTGATGATCCAACATGCTCATCTGCCCTGGAGTGTTGCTGCAACTGATTAGCACAAGCTTTGGGAGAAAGATCAAGAGCAAAGAACTCACATTATTATATCGTTGTTGCCGTTGATAAAAAGCACGTTTATGTCAGTCTCATCTAGAATGTAGGATAATTCTCGGGTGACAGGTAGGTGGATATTTTGAGCCTTGTCCCAACGTGCATTGGTGTCAAAGTCAATGAGGTCAAAGGGAACATGGTGGAAACCAAGCTGCTCTTGGACCCAGGGGCGGTTGAGAAATTTCCAGGTAGGGCCATGGGCGAGATTGGAGCACAAGGGCGGTGTTTCGCATGGGTGTCGGTCTGGGAGACTGAAAGTTAGTACGCCCCCCATACTCTACGCGCTCTAGACAACGAGCCAAAGGGATAAAGACATCGATATACTCACCATCATATGGATCCCATCCACCACGTTGTACACCATCCAAAAAGTACTCGCCGATCGTCGCTTCACAGACTTCATTCGCTACACGACAAGTAGGAATGTCGTATGAATCCCGACATCTCACTGCGAGCTTCTCACACTCTGGTATCCCAGCAGCCATGACTGAACAAGCAGTCTCATTCATCAATGGAGCCTTCCTCCCATCAGCGGCCCAATCCGTGCAAAAGAAGTCGTAGTAGCCAATGACCTGCCGAGTTGCATCGATGTAGCCATCAAGAATGATTGCAGACGAGATGTTGATGCGAGGTTCGACACCAGAAATGGCATTCTTACGCTCGTGGGCTACAATGTACTGTGTGTAGCCTGTGACGTAATGCCCGCCCATGGATTCGCCCGTGATGTGCCAAGGTCGTCCTGCGAGCGCGGGGAAAACATCTTGTGAGAAGGTCGAGAGGAAAGAATAGACGTCTTTGGCTCCTTGTTGGAGATTGACAGCAATGTCGTCGCGGTCTGTGATTTCTGAGAAACCAACACCGACGGGTTGACTGGTAAATGTCAGTCGTTGCCGGCTATATCGTTGGGAGAACTTACTCGATATAGACCACATTGGCACGATCTGTCCAAGAGTAATCAAGACATCGCGTCGAGTTTCCATCAGGGTTGACGACGCAAGGACCACTGCCCATAAATAAACCCATTTCTCCGGATGCGCCAGGTCCTCTGCAGCGAGCGCATTAGTTTCGCGTGGCTCATGTTGGGTGTTGGCTTACCCGCTCATCCATAACAGTAACGGATCTGTCTCTGGTTTATGGCGACTCTCGAAATACCCTGTCACGATCAGTAAGCAGATTCACGTCACTGGTGGGCACTTACAGAAGAACATGGACTTGTCAGCCGTGACGTTGACAGTGCCAGTCCATTGTCGAGAGCCGGCATCGCAGAGGTCCGAAGATTGCTGGCGGAGGGTGAAAGACGGTTGGAAGGTGGTTTCTTCTGTTAACGGTTTTTGATGTTGGCCCGCGACGAAGCCAATGGTTGTCGTTAGGACAAGCGACGCGAGTTGTCGACCAAGCCACATTTTGAGAACGCCTGAGATGGTGAAGCCTGCTGGTGCTTGGAAATTGCTCATGCAGGGACTTGCCAATCAATGCTGGCCACTATCTTTTGTGGGGCTTTGAGTCTGATTGATAAGATTAGTAGCACTATCGATAAGATAGGATTACCCTACACGTCCAATCGCATTTCTGGTTTTTAGGATCACTGCGTCCGGATAGATATTGGCTATATCAGGTCTAGAAATTATGGGAAATAAGGTCTCTCTTGATTGCCAATAAGTTAAATACTGGCATGCGACGTATATTTCGATTCTCGAAGTTGATGATAGCGTATATGACAATCAACGTGATTCATCATGGATGCACTTCGAGCTCAATACTCGCTACAGTGACGCCACGTTTGCGCTTTTCTAGCCTGAGGCGAAAACTTCTATTTGAATCGGCATCGGAATGCAACGCGATGATGTCGCGTCATGAAAGCGCGTATGTCTTAGGAACCCGTCATCGGTCTTTCCATTTGTGTAATCCCGCCATGATCCAACCACTCCGCAACCGGAACAGTCACTCGGTACCTTATGCTACAAACTCATCCGACTTGAAATGACCAAGATTGGAACCCGATGCATCTCTCGTATTTACAACAATTATCTAAGTGAAACAGCGATACAAAGTAGCTGAAATCGCCTGGCTTGTAGTAGAGAGACATGAGTTATTCTAAGACTTGAGTGAGCACCAACCCCCGCCGTAAATGTACTACACTGTTCGGTTTTACAACGTGGCGGGTTGACATGGCGTACATTACTTGCTGCCTACCCATCTGTAGAGTTACAACAAATAACCGGTCTGTCGTTTGCTTTTTAACTCACAGCTGATTGGTTCGAGTCGGTGCTGGTGTCAGACGATTACACAGAATGCGGATGTCATCATTTTTACACCTTGGAGATACACACAGACACATACGCGCATCAGTGGGCAGTGACTGCCAGTTCCCTTGGAAATCGAAATCCCTGCCTCTTCATTCTATAATAACAATGGCACTGCTCTGCTTTCATGAACGTGAGTGAACAATAATACTTCCAAATCAGTGATATGCAGCGCAGGCGAGCATTCAGCCACTCAACAGGGTCTCTTTGTTGGGTGCACATTAGCAAATGGGCCTAAATAAGGCGCCCTGATTGTTCTTTGTTTGATTTCCTATCGGCGTTTGCCGCAACCACTGCCATTGATTCTCCGTATTTACCTTTTGCTTCGTTTGCTTTTTGGATCTATCATCTTGTCACTATCTTCTTCGCATCTTCAGGTTTATATCCCTTTGCAAACTTTTCGCCCTGCGCCTGCCAATCTTGGGCAAACTTTCAACATACCGAATCTACGACTCATGATGTTGGACTTAGGTATTTACGACTTGGAAGCGAACATCGAGTATCGACTGACATCGCCGCAGAATACTACGTCGACTATTTCGCAACGAATCTTCATGACGCTGAAGGTATGTCTATCGGGTCCTTCAAGCTACGCAGCTGATCAGGCGAAGATCCTGGTGACAACGATCTCGATGACGACGATCTTATCTTTGAAGGCGCATACGAGACAATAATCGAAGGACATACTTTACACGAAGACACATGCGAAATCACATTTCGAATTAAATTCAGATACGGACCAATATCTCCCTGGTACAGCGCTGCAGCCGATGAAATCGACCTGCAGAAACTTTACCCGCACGTCGTTCTGCAGTACTGGGCGAGCATAGGTGGTCGTTGTCAAGTCACTGGATTTGAGATGTACCACGTCTATCGGATTATATCAGAAGAAAAGCGACACTTCGAGATACAATGGATCGGATACAGTGACACGGATACGTCGTGGGAGCCAAAAGGGAAGGTCAAGAATATATGCCCAACGGCGGTCATCGCATGGAAGACACGGTGTCTGGATTGAGAGTGGACGAAGGCGAGAAAAAGTGCTTTCGGAGAATGCAAGTTTGATTTAACGCATAGCGTATAGATACCAGGCGACTTGCTTCTCTGCTATTGGAGTTCGGCGTTGCGTATAAGGAGAGCGCATCACATCGCTAAAGGACGTCGATGATGCACAAATCTCAAATGTATTTTCAACAGTTGATCATTGCATGCTGGTGCCAACGTGAGTGAACTGCTGCATGCGATGGTGGGCCTTCCAAGAATGGCAATGAAGGACCAGCCGATATGGACTTCTACTAATCCTAGACTTTATTCACAATCTTCTTGTAGATTTATTTGAACTATATTGTAGTGTGGCATATATATACTAGAGTCCGGATATCGGATGATACAGTAGCTCGCGTTTTCGGTGCTAGCTCGACCCTCGGCCTCGGCGACTGAGCTGCTCCAGCTCAACAACATCAGATCATATTATGCAGCGTCAAACGAAATTGGTTGCATGGGACCACTTTTTGAAGGTTACCGAATATTGATCTTGTAAAAGTAACTTCAATGTCTGCTCAATCATTGGTCGGCACACAACATCTTCCTACAGAAATGTAGACGGGTTAACTTGATCAGCCTGCGAAAATCATATTTGAGATACAAGTTTGTTCAGATCCGCGACTTGAGTCTTTCTTAGCAAGACGCGAGTTAAGGTTATCTCTAAGGAATGAAATCTTTTCGGTGTGTATTACAGACCGAGGAACCGAACCAACGTCATGGAAACTAGTGGCCTTATCTAAGATTTTCGGCTCGGTCGCAAATGCGCGCCGAAGTTGTTTGGGACCGAAGTCTTTGCTGGTGATACGCTTCAAAATTTCTACATTCAGAACTGATTGGCGCATTTATCATCTGACGGCCGGGCCATCATACATACCGATTGCAGTGGAGTTTAATATTTCTAGATTTCCGTATACTATAAAAGCACAAGCAGATGCCATCGTCTACAGACCAATCCAATTGCCAGCCTCTAAGTATTTCTCAACATCGTCCTTCAACTCTTCAACCCAATCGAACTCCTTCGCCCAGTATGCCATCTTGTGATCCCGTTCTCATTGTTGGCGCTGGCCTTGGTGGGCTTGTCCTCGCCCAGGCTCTCAGAAAGGCCGACATTCCGTTCCGACTTTTTGAACGCGACGCTGACCCTCAAGCCCGAACCCAGGGCTGGGCTATCTCGCTACACTCTTGGCTAATGTCAGATCTCATCTCAGCCACTCATCTCGATGAGAAGACCCTGGATGGGCTCTGCGTGACCCGAGCTCTCGGCCTTGGTTCACAAGGTGCCATGTATTCTATTGCAAATAATGAACTCAAAACACTCTATCGATTTGGTGCAGGTGCTGAAAACCCATTTGTGAGGGTATCTCGTGCCAAATTCCGCGAACAACTACTCGACGGCGTTGTTGTTGAGTGGGCTAAGACTTTCAAGAGTTACAAAGAGGACGAGACAGGTGTCACAGCGACCTTTGAAGGTGGAACTGAGATCAGAGGTAGCATCCTTGTGGGAGCAGACGGGACGTCGAGTCGGGGTAAGTCGACACCCTGAACCTGGGACAATTGATTTGACGTGATGTTAGTTCGCCATCAACTGGCTACGGGCATGCCAACCGCGGAGCCTGCACGACTTCCAATCGGCATCGTCATTGGCCAGTTGGTCGCGACTCAGGATCAGTACGAGCGATGGATGAAACTGGCAAACAGCTTCTTTGTTGGGTTTGCAGACACACGTCGTCTGTTCATTGGTGTCAAAGATGTTGCCGACGACTTGCAAAGCGCCCAATACTATTGGATGTTTGGATGGTAGGTGTGGCATGAATCAAGGTCGTTCAGAATCTAATGATTTACAGGCAGGACCCTGACGCTTCCAAGAAAGATTTCTGGACTACGAGTGCCAGTCGCGAAGAGATGCACGCCTATGTAATGAGTCATCTCGACAGTCTCAACGAAGACTACATCGAACCCATTCGACAAACGCCGGTGGAAGGGATTCTGCTTCCACCTATTGTTATGAAAGATATGGTACCTCCAGCATTGCCACGCGGCAAAGTCACTCTCATAGGGGACGCTGTTCATCCTATGGTGCCGTGTATGTTGATTACCAGCCATTCGTAAATGCCTATCGACTAACATATCATGGTAGTTCGTGGAGAGGGAGGTAATATGGCAATGAAGGATGCTATATCGCTTGCGAAGAGTCTGGTACAAGCAAGACAGACCTCGGACCTGATCGATGCTCTAAAGAGGTATGAAGAGGAAATGACGGAGCGATGCACAAAGTCGGTACTGAACAGCCGAGCTGGTACCTTTCCCCAGGACCTTTTGAAATAGATAGATTATTGATACGACGTGGAAGAAAGCAAGCATGGCTTAGATGCATATAATTCTCCATACACTACACAAGCTCCAGAATCCTAGTTACAGTACGCTCTAAAATCCCATCAGCCATCTCCCGCGGCACAATTCCATCCTCGTAAGTTGCATTGATAATTGTGTCTCCTCCTTTGACACCAGCTACATGGAAGATGGCACCGTGAGTACCCTGCGTACCATTTACTGCCCCAGCTGAGAACTGCATGTCATCGATCTGCCAACATCGTCTACTCTCCTGCTCGTCTCCAGCCTGAGCGTTAGAGAAGACACCGATATTCGACACGCTAAAAGTCGGCTTGAGTACAAGGGAAAGAGATGGGAAAGCTCTGTCAACAACCTGCTCTAGGTCGGTTCCCAATTGCTTCACCCCCGACCAGTTTCTGATAGCCGGGCCAGAAATGGCACGCGTCATTTCTTGTTTGTAGCTATTCACCAGGCTCCATGCAGCTTGGGAGTCGAGTACTGAGTCGTCGCCATCGCCATCGCCCTTGGTGAGCAGAACCTGGCGAAACGGTCCAAGCTTGTGCCAGCGCTGCCAACTTCCCGAGGCATTCACGAAGGTGCCGTTTGAAGTCCCACCACCAACACGAGACATTGGAAGAAATGGTCGCAAGTCGAAATTGAAACGCGTTGCGCCTATCTTTGCCTTGGGGTAGAATTCGCTTGCAAGGACGATGGTAAACATGGTGATAAGAAGAGGCGTGAATGTGGTTTCATGTTTGCGGCATGCGTCGAGGATCATGGACATGTCTTTCGCTGGGATACGATATGATGATATGCGCGTGACTGTTCTTTGCTCTGGTTCTGCCACCGCTGTTGCCGACTTCAGATGAGGCTTAGAAGGGGGAAGGTCTCCGTAAATGCGGTTGTTACCATACCACAGCTTTAGGAATAACCACAGAAGCTGGTTGAAGATCATCTCAAGAATGCTATTCTTTCCTTCCCATACATCTTCGGGCTCGACCGGAGATTGAAGATTCTCGTCAGCATGAACCAGGGTGTCATAGCCAACGTTCTTCTCCCCATTAGCTATCGAGAGAGAATTGAGAGCTGCAAGAAACTCCCGATGAAATACCATACCGGACATGCCGTCGCCCAAAGAATGGTGATAGACAAAGAGGATGTTGTTTCCCTTCACAACAAGTTTCCACAATGGCCGATCCGGTGCATCCGAAGCCCACAACCACTCATTATGGGCTTTTTCTAGATCTTCAGAAGTGATTTCAGAGTTAACCTGGGTGCAATCTATGTACTCAATGCATGATTCGAGGTCGATGGAATGCAGCCTGGCGGTGTGCAGCTCGTGATTGCCTTGATTAGGAGATGGTCTCTGCACAAAGACATGCCATAAGGCAGCATGATTTTGCAAAACAAGATGTAGTGCTTCAATAATCACACCTTTGCTTAACTCTTGTCCATTGGCGCAGGTGTAATGTGCAGAGACGAGAATATTGGACCAAATGCCCAGACGATGGTACAAGTACCAAATGCGTTGCAGGGAGCCTGTAACGGAGGGGTTTCAGTACACTCAATTGAATCATTCATTTGGAGCTCATACCTGTCCCTTTCAACAAAGTGTGAGTAGATGTGTCTCTCCTGGGTGTCATGGCTCTGATTTAAATCAAAATAGTTATTATTGTTGGGAAGAGAGATTGTCTTGTCAGCATGAGAATATGACTTGCAGCCTTAGGCAGCAAAAGCGTCGTCGCTTGATCTGGAGGCGGAAGTAAGTTAGGCCGATAAAGAATGAGCCAATGAGAGTTGTACAGCAGAACCAGGCTCTCGCGATATGCTTTATCAACTGGGCTCTATCATCACACCGGGGTTATGACTAAATCGAACCAGGATGGGAAACATATTTATATAGAATCATGATAAATCAGGCCAAATAACGCATAAGAGATACTTGGCCAAGAAGAAGAATAATTATTACTAAATATTAACTGAAAATGAAAAAAGTGCTCAATACCAATTAGAGATCTGGATACGCACTGATTCTTTGACAGATCATGGCCGTAATGTGTATATTCACATCTACCGATGTAGTGAATGCCAGCGTATTTGATAGCCCATCACTCCACCAGCTTCTATTTCAGCTAATCACCCCCAACCTCGATCGGATCTACTTGTAGTTTGTGTTGTGTTCCTTGAACCTATAAACCCGAACTAAGTACAGTGCGCACTCACAACCTTCACTCAGAACTCAGAACAGCTCTAAGAGTACCTCACTGGCTATGGCCGAGCACGGCAAGTCTGAGAAGCCCTTCAAGATTGGAAAGCTTAGTAAAGGCAACGAATCTTCGAAATCTGACATACCAGCCAGGAAGGACGGCAAGGACAAAAAAGGGAAGGAGAGTAATTCCCAAGGACACAAAATGAGTTTCATGCAAACAATGAATATAGCCAGTATAGATAGAGCACAGAGAGATATAAAGAAAGAAATTACTAAAAAAGAGGCAGAAAAGCAGGAACTCCAAGACAGGTTTAAGATTTTGACAGGGGAGTTACACGTGCTGAGGAAGGATCTTAAGAGATATGAAAAGGCTCTGGAGAAGGTTTCGAAGCCAGAAAAATCATCAATGAAGCACACAGACCTAGCAAAAAAAGGTAACACACCGCGTTAGGTATCATGGTTAAATAGATAGACAATCAAGTTAGTTGCCACTGTCAAGACCTTCAGGTTTCTCAAATTCGATCTTCATGCATTAATCATAGATCTCTCCACATATGCCTTCTGTTCTGCATTCAGCTCTGCCTTCTTTAAAGAAGCGCCTCTCCTCACTAACGGGCTCACAACTTCCTTTCGCGTCGTCTCTCCTCCCTCTTCCAAAGCAACCTTCAACGGTGTTCTTCCCATCTCATCCTTGAACTCTATATCCGCCCCTCTATCTAGCAGCATCTCTACCAAATTCGAAGAAGCCCCATACATAGCGCGGGTCAGTGGCGGCCATGTACCAGTGTTTGGATTAATGTTCCTATCCAAAAAATACTTCGCGTACCGTTCACAGTTTCCCTTCGCAGCATACCAAAGCAGCCCTTTGCCCACCCTATCTTTGATTTCCGATATACTTTCCAGCCATTCTGTCATGAAGATCGCCATGTCCTCCTGCTGAGATAACACCGCTGATACAATTGCGTTATAGCCTGTCCATCGCTTTGCTAAGGGGTTTGCGCCACCTTCCAGAAGTAACCTTAGCGTCCTAAAATCCTTTCTTATTATCACAACCTCGAGTGCATCTGCACCAACATCACCCATAGGCTCATCGCGTATGAAGTTTCGGTCCAGGAAAATCTTGAGAATATCATGTTGGCCTCCAGTCACCGCCACCTGAAGGGGCGTCTCGCCCCGGCTATCCTGATCGCCGACTTTGGCTCCTTAATCCAGAAGAGCCCTGACAATTTCCGTATACCCTCTTCGAACAGCCAAGAGCAAAGGAGGCACATCTACGTTCTTGTGGCTAATTGTATCAACACCTTCTGCCAGTACAAGTCGAACCCTATCAATGTCGCCGGTTGACACTGCACAAGTCACGATATTATCCCCTCTCTGATTTAGGCGATGAACATCAGCGCCTTTTGAAAGCAATAGACGAATGATATCAAAACCTCCGTTCCTGACAGCCATAAATATCGGCGTTTCTTCTGCGTAGAGTTTGTAATCACAGCCATCGACGACATGGTTGTTGACGACATTGGCATTCGCACCGTTGTTCAGTGCCCTCTCCACTGTTGGCAAAATTCCCTTCCAAGCACCCCACATCAGCGCCCTACGGCGGCCTTGAGCGTCCCTACGATATAGGCGCTCGTTTAACGTGGTATAGAATCTGCAGTTCGTCTGACAGAAGGCATTGAGATGTCTGCTGAAATCAAGATGTCCGGCGATAAATTCGATAAGCTCTGTAGCCAAGTTTTCGAGTGACATTTTGATCTTTGGTATCACAATGGGAGTATAAAGTTGTTGATACGAAAAAGATTACATAGGTAAGCTACGGAACTAAGTCAAAAGCAAGGGCTCTTGATATCTGGCTTAAGGACGCTGATCGTCGGAGGGGGCGCAGGCTTACGCGGTTACTTATGGTGTTGCATACCGCCAAGGCAACCACGACAAGGCACAGTTCTGTGTTTTTATGCTGGAACGTATGAAGTATGTCGACAGGAAATCGTCAGCTATTCTCTGACAAGATTGATCGTGATTTGTTGGGGCATCGGTGGTCGGGTGCTTCCACAACGCGCGGCGGTCTTTATTGCCGTATTCCTGCTCAACTCTTCCGATGCTACCCCTAGCTTCCCCGTTCATTTACTCCATATCGCGAAGCCGTTTCGGAGGGTCGGTGGCGTTTCAAAACCAGATCGAAGGATAAATGTCTTTGCATTCTCACCACATCTTTTGTGCTTCACGCGTCCATATTAGACACATCAATTGATAGGAAGATCTGGTATCGAACAAGTGCGTCAATAGGTCTTGGATGTTCAAACTACCCGAACTACTGCTTTGCCCTCTCTTCATCAAGCCTCTTGGACCTTTCATATTTACATTTTAAACAACAGTCGGGCTTCAGTTTCATCTCCATGACTTGCCCCTTAAAAACACAAGGGACTGCTGGATTGCTAACTCCCTCGCAGTATACGTTGCGCTCATTGTGAGAGACTAGATGGTTGCATTTCTCGTATCGTGAATTGAAAAAGATTCTTTTACACATATCGGTCTCGATGTAGGTTATCTATGGTGTGTTGGTCTTCTCGTATGTGTATACCTGTAGTGGCTCACTCGTTCCGTTGTGCTACAAATTGCGCGGTCTAGATGGAATCAAGGCTACTCCCTGAGGTTTGGGAGACTAATAGCGATGCGATGAAACAAAAGGCTCTGACTAAGTCACGACAAGTTCAGGTCGCCCTCTGTACATTGCGTTCTGCTTCCAGGACTTTGGCAATCATTTTATGATGCGATGGAGCTAATGTATGGCTAACCCAAGTATACCTTACTCTCCTTAGTTATGAGTAGCGCCCCAAAAGTCCCATCTTGACCTTGGACGGGGACTGATCACGTCCTTGCTTACTTCTCCTTGGCCTTTCGCTTCTTCTCCTCTTCCAACTTCCTGAGCCTTTCGCATTCTGTGCAGAATCCAGACACGAGGGGCGTATCGCATGAAGTGATTGTGAGTTTACAGGCTGCTGTTCCCTTGGCATTACAAGGATACTCCTTTTGCTCGAAACGAATGATATGCTTTCCCGCCATACACCAGTAGCGCCAGAATATAGTCTCACACATCTTGCTGTCGTTGATGGATATGGTTATAGTGGTTATGGGTGGTGTTATTTAGACTTGAGTGGGTGTTTATATTTATGGATGTCGTAAAACCTTGTTGGGGATACAGAAGGACGGCAATTATTTATAGTTGAATTCACGTCCAACAGCTGTGAAACATAAAATGAATTCCAGGACCGTGATTCACACAGATCGCTCCAATTGCTGTTAATGAATACCGGAATAGTATTGACGTGATCCTCATGCTATAATCGACTTGCTCTGATTCTCAGAGTTCTGGTAAGATTGATTGCTTCCTTTCTTCTTAGACTCTTGCTCTTGCTCGGCCATGATCCGTTAATTTTCGCAATTCACACCCTTGTAGTGGCTCTGCGGAATCAGCTGTCTTGTTCTGAAGCGTGAGTGTGATGCGTGCTACACAGAAGTTACCCTTTGTATGGCATTAGATCTTTTCGTCCGGTATCAGCATGAGTGCCAATGTTACACAAACAAGATCCGAATCCCATGAGTGAATGAATTTGTCTCTTCGTAATCCAACTGATGGACTGAAATGTTCAATTCAATTTCAGGCAATTGAACCTGCATCAAACCCTCCCTTGAAGGGCTAGAGGTTGTCAATCTTTCAGATTAAGCGGCAGAAAAGGATCGACCCAAGTACTACCATATTCGACACGTTACCCAATACTTGCTCAAGTTTTCTTGTCACTCTGAAGCGGCCACATTTTGTGGCACCCTCGAGAGGGGTTGAATGGCCGACCCTGGGGTTGAGCTGCTATTAGTGCTTACGGCGAACCCACCAACAGCATCATAAGTCTGACTGTTATCTCCTCATGCAGTTTCGCTCGTACTCGGGAAAGGACGGAAAAATTACGAGAGGGGTTGGTCGTACTCTGTAACAAATGATAGGCTTCAAACCATGTAACTCTATCAAAAGCCCCCGATGGTAGATCTTGGCAAATATTCTGGCGATTTACTCCAGGGCCAGCACATAAGATTACCAGGCCATCTCCCCATCCAGCCACACTTTCACTCTCTTCACCTTTCCTACGTCACATTCAAATCTCGAAATGACGCATAAAGAGCAAAAGCCAGTGATACTCTTCGTGCATGGCGCATGGCATAACCCAGTCCATTATCGCCTTCTTGTCAAGGCTGTCCAGGCTGAAAACTTCACTGTCCTAGCGCCTACCCTTGCAAGTTCCGGGTACGATGATTCCGTTGACGGGATGGTAATTGACAACGATGTTAAGAGGATCCACGATATGGTGATGCCTTATCTTGACAGTGGGAGAAAGGTGATTGCCATGGGCCACAGTTATGGGGCAGTGCCTTTACAAGTGGCCGTTAATGGTCAGACGGTTGCTGAAAGAGAGCAAAGGGGACTTCAAGGTGGCTTTACGTCAATGATATTCATTGCCCCAACACCAGTCTTGCAGAAAGGCATCTCGATGTACGACTCGGTAGGCGGGAAGTATACGAGTGATTGGTTCCACGATGTGTCTGTATGTGAACGTTCACGTCTAAGCTCAGTATTTGAAATTCTGACTCTATCTTTAGGAAACACGTCTCCCTCTCAAGGTAGATAAGCTCAAAGACGCATTCTTCTCGGATCTCGATCAAAGCGTCGCTGATGAAGTTATCCCAACACTCTGTCACCAGAGCAAAGCTCCATTCGAAGTAACTGTTGTCAGCACCCCAGCGGATCTCAATATTCCCAAGACAGTGGTGCTCTGTACGAACGATACGATATTCACTAAGGATATCCTGATGTTTGTCGCTGAAGCATGGGGCGCCAACATTATCGAGATCGAGTCTGGTCATAGCCCGCATTTGGTCGAGGCTCATCGGAAGTGGATAACTGAGCTTGTTGTTCGCGAGGCAGAGAAGGCGTGAGAGGCCCAGATCAGAGATTCATGGCTTATAACAGTGCTACTTACGGGGAAACATCTCCTGGACTGTTGCCCGGGTTGTATTTAAAGCATTCACGATTAGATTCCGCCTAGGCGTCTGCGAGCCAACACCTGCTACCATAAGTGACCACATCACAATCTACATCTTACATCTTATAAACCTAACGCTCGAATACATTTATGCAATGTAACTACCAGCCGTTAACCTTTAGAACAACTGTGACCTTCCCTAGCCTAATGCCAAGCATGACATCAACATCAATTGGCGCCCTGAGCGTAAGGTGCGAATCGGAAAAACAAACCCTGCCCTGCTCTGGCTGGACAGCTCAATCTCCTCTGGGAAGCGCAATCGGCGTGGTATCGGGCTATGGACTGTGACGGATTTGGATAAAAACAGCCCAGACTTGCTTTCTCCTTGGGACTGGCTCGCTTCAAGTAATCTTGCGGTCCAGCTCGCGAAGAAAAGTCTGACAAAGACCTAACTTCTGACTCACTGGGAGCAATCCGATGTCGCTTACCCACGTAATGCAACTCTGGGATAAGCAATGACATGATATATCCAGTATGACTAATCTGCGAGATGGGTGGTCACAATCATATCTTCAACATCGACAACCTGTTGTTAAGCTTGTGCTACTTTCGCTATCAGCTCTGGCCTTCACCTGGGGGTAAAATCCTTATTGAATGACCATCAACAATGCAGACCAACACTAGTGGGAATACTGTTTCCGGAATTACGGATCTTATCTCATCTTACGCCATCCTCACATCTTTAGCGTCATGGATATCAACTCGTGATCTTCACAACCTGAGCTTGACGAGTCGGTCGGCATATACATACATTCACTCTTCGACGAAAATATTCAAGATCCTTAGCCGTCACTGCCTATGCGACGGTCGTGGCCTTGCAACACGTCAAGCATACGCTGCCCCATACCAAGAGACTCGAGGACCTGGTCGTCGAGATCTCAATGCTCATTTGATTGGCGACGAAGAGATCGAAGTACGTTTATACAATGTCAAATGCGACGAGGCTGGTGCTCTACCATGCGTCAAGTGCGAAGTCAACATTTGCGAGGAATGCCGGTGCTACCCCCGGGCAGCCCCTGCGACTGCGTACCCAAATCGTCGGCCGCATTTGAGAGGAAGTTACCAACTGGAGAATATTGTTTGTTTATGTGATAGCTGTGACCTCGAGATAGTAGGGAAATCGCAGGGAAGTTCCTCGACGAGCGGTGCGATTGCGATATCTATACCAGATGGATATGCATCAGCTGTGAAGAAGAGGAACGAAAGGCTGCCGTCCAATATTTCGGTATGCGTACGCAAATGGAGTGGGATTGGGTCATTGCAGATAACGTTGACTTTGCAGATGATGTTGAACCTTTAAAGGCACTCCACGACCATGCTTTTGAGCGAGCGGTAGTAGTCTCCTAATACTAATCTGTGCGTGAGTCTGACTGACCTGATGCTCCAGTTCTGGTGCACCTGTGGAAAGCTGGTTCCGTGTAGGACGGTCCCTTGTTGCAGTTGGTGCAAAAGACGACACTTGCCAGACAGCGAATGGGATCGCGAACGGCGAGAAATCGGATCCAAGCATCCATTCTTCGATGAGGTGAGTCAAACATGCTGATATGGAGTAAAGGCGGTGCGTTAATCATTTTCAGGACCCCAACTACCCACGCTGGGTTAGTGACAGTAACCACAATTATCCTCACCCGTATCCAAGACTCGGATACCAACGCGTGGAGGATGCGTTTGATACGTACGCAGGAGACCAACATTAGAATCCTTCAATTATAATCCGTTTTACGAGAGAATTTAGTTCATATGTACTTCCATTGCTAAAGCTCGAAACTACCATGGCGAAACAGCCAGGTCCTATCAATCTTCAAGCAAACCTTGATGCAGCTCACGACCAAACCTGAATTGCAAGAACTTATTTACCGTTTCGTTACCACCCACTCCAACTGACAACCCTTCCGCCCCTTCAATCTTGAGACCGTAAAGACTTCTTGCTCGAGACAGGGCCACGTAGACTTGACCCTCTGCGAAAGCCCGGGCAACATTGACAATGACACGATCGAGGGTCATGCCCTGGCTCTTGTGGATGGTGATGGCCCATCCAGGCACCAAAGGAATTTGAGTGCGATAGAGCTTAGAAGCCTTTCTGTCATGGTCGAGTTCACCAACTGGATTGACATAGCACCAAGGGAAGATGGTGCGTTTCATGCCGTTCATGAATCTTACGACTGGAAAGACATGCATGTCATCGTCTTTGTTCAACTCCATGTGATTCATGCAAAAATCTAAAATTCGGTCCTCCCTGAATTCCTTTTCATGGCCAAGCTGTGCTGGAAGGTCGGGTGGTGATATCTCTTTCCAGCCGACGACAACACCCTGACTTCCGTTGACCAGCTTGGCCCTGATGTCAAGGTTGACCTGGAGCATTACTACCATGCCTTCCTTGAGGCTGACCACTGTGTCAAATGGGTGGTCCTTGAGTAGCGCACTCCTCAGCTCTCCGTTTTCGTCCATTCCATGCTTCATATTGTCATAGCCATCCACGCCGTTCCATTCAAATCCGTCGAGAGCTCTGTACTTCCTTTCAGGTTTTCGGATAGCGTTGTACTTCTCACGGTTGATTTCGTCAACCTCGGCTCTGGTACTAAGAAGTTGCGCCGCATCCTTCACATCGTATTCGTGATTGAGAAGTAAGTCGAGGTCCTTTTCAGTGAACGGGATGCCAAGTCGACATCTCTGAAGTACTTTGACAAAGGCTTGCTCTTTTTGTCGATGAATCTCCCTCAGCTCGACGTGCATGAAATTAGCTCCATCCCAAGCAGGACTTGTGAAGGCCCATTTGTCTTCGGACCGAAACTTTTTCCCGCAGGGGCACACATGCTGATCCGTCATTCCATCGAATCTTGTTGGCTGTCCGCAATTGTAGCACAGGTCGAAAGGTTTGACGGGTGGCAGTTGACAGAAATCGCCCGTGATAATCATTTGGAGTCCACCGAAGGGTACCTCTCTGTTAAATCGTTGATATTTCAGAAAAGCGTCCATGTGACTCAGAAAGTTGCTTGAGACCATACTGATCTCATCAATGACAAGCACGTCCGTTCTTCTGATGCGTCGCTTGGTGTTCTTGTTGGCAATGAAGATGAGCTTTTCGCCTTTCGACAACGAGTGTGGACTCCAGCCGAGAAACGAATAAGTAGTTGTACCTTCGACTTGAACGGCTGCACGGCCAGTAGGGGCAGTGACATAAACCCTGCGTCCCATTTCTTGGAGTGCACGAACCGCTGCTTTCAGGACTGTCGATTTACCAGTGCCTGCAGAACCAGTGAAGAAGACATTTCTACCCTGCTTGATAGCATCAACAAGTCTCTGTTGCTCCTCACAAAGCACTGGTTCTTGGAGAGGGACTGTATTGAAATTTCCCTCGTCGCCATTGCCTAAGCTGTTGCTGATGAGAGATGCAACGTGCTCGTTTTGTTCAGGCTCTTCATCATCTGAGCCGATGCTGATGAAGGATGCGGCGCGTTTGATTCGCTCAGACTCTTCATTATCTGAACCTATGCTAATAACTGACGTCGCACGCTCAGTTCGCTTAGGGGACGGGCCAGGTGACGGACACTGCTCGCCATTCTTTCGCTTGAGAGTGACTTCGATGGGGAGCGGGTCAACCGGGAGAGACTGGTGGGGTCGTGATCTAGTTTCGGCCATTGTGGGAAACGAGACGCGTTAGGTCTGAAACGCGTTAATGATTTCGGGAATTTGACAAATCGTACGGAGTAAGAGAAAAGGGTTCGCGTAGTCAGAGGGACGCGTCATAAATTACAGCGCCGATCGCGCTTCATACGTAGTCACGTGCAGTCAAGCCCACTACGCAATCAAATTTCTTGCTTGTATCTCCAATTCGTTATCTTGGTGTTTTACTTTTTATTCCCCCTGCTCTCGCACCACTATGACGTATGCTCAACGCGACGAGGCATATCTTGTATTGCATGTCATGAATCAGAGAACCCGTCCCCAGACAAACTCAACAGCGAGATTCAACATGGCAGTCATTTTATCACTCCCCATCTCCCAAGTCTGCAACTTCTGTGCTTCAAACGGATTCCCCGCGTTTTTCTTAGCTTCAACAAGCTCGCCAAGTGTTGCCAAAGGATTGCTCATATCGTAAAAGGCTTTTTCTGTCTGCCACTCTTCCAGGCTCCGCGCCTCCCATAGCGTTTTGCTAGACGGAAGGGCCAATGTATCCAGCGCACTGCAGCCATCGCAAATCTTTCCGCTCTCGATGGTTATGACACAGCTTATTATCAGCCAGAGGCAGGACATCCGTCTTCGGGACTCTGCAAAGATCCAATCTTCCCATGTAGAGCTGGGCTCTGTTTGGTCTGATGTGTAGTAATTGCCCGTAAGATCGAGGAAGCGCAAGCCAATGAGCTATAAATGGTAAGGTTGTAGTCCGGAATCATAACTCACTACTCGATGAACTCACCTCAGTTGTTTCAAATAATCTTGGTGCGCGTTCAGTGCCTTCTACTCCTGATTCGCTCATTGTCATCATCATGTAAATTATCATGACCTGCAAGCAAAGGTGCACTTCACGTGGGGACATCAGATGCAACTGAGTGACGTTAGCTCTCTTCCTTGGAATACAATGATATGGTCAATACCTTCTCCCGAAAGTGCTCTTCCTCAGCATCAATCATCCTCCACAGAAATGGCTGAGTCTCTGGAGTCCTCGCAGCGAATAATTGAGCAATACTCATGCAATTGCCAAGCGTATCAGGAAGTCGCTTTTCGTGCCAGTGAGGATGAATGAATGGTGGAAATGTCTGTCGACGAAGCATCATCTGTGGGTAAGCATAGAGCGTCTGCATGATGACCCTAGATGCGTGTTGGAGGTTTGAAAGGCGATTCGATACTCTGGTCAGATCTCCTTTGGAACTGAGGGTTCTTGGTAGGACATGAATCTGTGTGTCGTTGCCAATATTGAAATACGGAATGTCGATAGAATCTTTTGTGAGTCCAGTGATGTCAGTTGACATTGTGCTCCACAGAGGGTCAAAGCCAGTGCTTATATCGTGCAGATCATAGGAAAATCCCGAAGCACCGGACGGAGTCAAATTGTCAATATTTTGTAGCTCGTGACTGGGCCAGCAGTTGCTCATTTGCGTCTGAGGCGCTGGAGCAGTGAGGTCATTACGCATCGCCCGGCCATAAACGCATCGAACGCCTTTCTTATCACATCGAACACATGGCTGACCAAACGTGCACTTAGTTTTAGCTACCCGGCAGCCAAGACATGATTTAGGTCGTCCTTTGCGTTGGTACTGAGCTCGCCGACAGTAATTAACATGTCGCTTGTATGGGTGCTCTACAGAAATAAGTAGATGAAGCAACGGCTGTCAGTGACGAGGGCATACCTTGAGTGAACACTTTATCGCAGTGTTCGCAACTTTGGAAGAACATCATCTCAGTTAGGACCTCCATCGCAGCTTACTTGACGCGAGTTTGCGTAATGGTAGGAAGTTGAGATGATACGAGTTTGTAAGCAGGATGCATAATCGGAGTTAAGGCTAAAGTCCTTGCGGACCAGACCACGACCCTGCACCGAGGATGCAAGGAGGAGTGGACCAGCTATTTGACCAACCACATACATATTCTTATTATGTCTCTAGACAAACTAAGTCAACTTCTAGTACTATCTGGTCGCTAATTTACACAGGAATCTCCCCGTTGCGATCGCTGATGGTCTTTGTCGGTCCATCCGCGCTCGCATTCGTCGCCAACTCCACAATCCTCTCAGCACCAACTTCGGGCGTAGTTCCGTAGTCATGGAAGTTGGTCAATGCCGTCTTGACCAGTCCAGGGCAAACAGAGTTGACCTTTCCGCCAACACCATCCATTTCACGTCCAAAGTTGAGCATAAGCATGTTGACTGCAGCCTTGCTTGCGTTGTAGGCCTTGTAGTCCATGTTGTAGTACATGGTAGATGTGTCGGTTGCTTTGGTAAGACTTCCCATAACACTTGTAACAAAGATGATTCGAGGTGGTCCAGCTTTGGCTTTGCGAAGGAGTGGGACAAGGCCTCCGGTCAAGCAACTAGTGCCAATTACGTTTGTGGTAAATGTCTCTTCAAAACGTTCCCAGGTCGTGAGACCTTTGTGCCCATCGCGCATGACGCCAGCGTTGTTGATAAGAACGTCGAGGTATCCGTACTTTGCTTTGATATGTCTGATGGCCTTTTCGATAGAATCACCAGAAGTCAAATCAAGTTCGACAACTGAGGCGTGATGGCCATCATTGCGGAGAATGGAAGCAACTTCCTCACCAGCCTTGAGGTTGCGGACACCGAGAAGGACGTGGTAGTTGTGCTTGGTGGCTAGTTCTTTGGCAACGGCAAGACCAATGCCGGCGTTGGAGCCAGTTACGAGAGCGAGAGTTCGAGACATGGTCAAGAGTATAAGGTGCTTGTGTGAATTGCTAGTGGTGTGCGATCTGTAAAGAAATGGTGATGAGGTTCAGAAGATGAATGTCTCATCTTTATAGCTTGTGGCACGGTCATGTAGAATACTTTCTTAGGTGCCCGTGATGGGAACCCTAACGGCCAATTTAGCCTTACTGGTCTATTGTATATATAATGTCACTTTTTATCATCCGAACTGTGTGTTTACGCTGTCCAAACTCGCCGGAATACCCCTGTCATTTGTGGGCCCAGCGGCCAATTTGGCCGTCAGTGGAGCTCTATTGAACTATGCTGGCTAACGAACCAACCTGATGTCAGCTTTCTAAAATTTGGCAAACGCCTTCGGTCCATCTAGAGAGTATAAGAAAATGTCTTCCTCCCAAATTATACTTTTAATGTCAGCAGGAGATCACGAAGAGGTCGAATATTCAGATAGTTTTCACGAACAAATGTCCACAGCAGCTTAGCTGAATGGTAAATGACAATGAGAGAAGAATATGATCTTTCAATTGAGCATATTCTGGGGTTCCGACAGAAACGAGTTTGCAACATTATAGTAGTTTGGGTACGCTTATCCTGAAAGTATCGCTCAAAGAGACAGGCTTTGTGTATTAATTATAAATATGAGCTGAAAGCGATCGCATTTCAACCTTAACCGGAGGTGATTCAGCCCATGTACCCACTGCTGTGTATCCATCTCCCGACTAATGAGGAGCATGATTGAAAAGTGAACTTGTGGTTTTGTCGATTGATGAAATCATGTGATGGTCTTGCGCGCCAATGGTTTAAGAATATGTGCTTTGTTGTTCATAGGTAGAGCGTCCAGCAAACAAGACACCGACTATGATCACCCAACCCGATCAATAGAGTTCCTCTTCCTGGTGTGTCCTGATGGTACAGTCGCTAGTTGGATAAGCAACGCAGAGCAAGACAAACCCCGCGTTGATCTGGTCATCGTCTAAAAAGCTCTGATCACTCTGGTCGATTGTTCCAGAAATCAGGCGTCCAGTACAGGAAGAACATGCCCCCGCACGGCAGGAATACGGTATTTCATAGCCGTTCTCTTCAGCTGCATCTATGATGTATTCATCGTCGTTACAGCTGAAGGTGAACTTTCCCTCTGGGGTCTCTATCGTGACTTGGTACTGCATTTTGGGAAGCTGGTGTGGTTTCCGAAGTAAGAAATGATAGACAAGGTTCGTCTTGCGATTTGAGGACCAGCTGATTTGATTCAGGATAAGCCCAAAGTATATAATTCGATACAGGAAAGAATCATATTCCAATGGCTTCGAGGACATTGAGGACAGCAGTAGCATTTATATAGAGTTAACCTTGATCAAATCAAAGCACGTTTAAATTCGTCCAATAGAGCATCGTTGATTTGCGATAAGGTGCCCTCAAAATCATAATCCTGAGGCCTGCCAAATACCCTTGGTTGAACGCTCGGTCCCCGAGTTAATGAGAGTGTAGATGAGACAAATACGACATTTCAACAAGATGTTCGTCCACCAACGTCATTTATCAAGCCAAAACTACCAGATACTTACTAGCGGTGGAAGTCAGTAAGCCCTTACGCCTGGCAATCCGATGATTCTGCACCTGATATGGTTAGTGAGATATGTTGCTGACGGGAAGAAAGCGGCTGAAAACGAATCGGGATATGATTAGCAACAATGCATGTCTGAGCGCAGCTGAACCTGGATAAAGCAAGCAATGAATCAGATCAAGGCCTTTTCATTGAATAGTTTGCTTGTGCGACTCCCGGGCAAGTAGGAGAAAAAGGGCGTGGTACATTGTCATTACCAATCCGGCTTTGTTCACCTTCTTGTTATTAGATTTCCTCGACTCTGAAATCTCCATATCCTCTGTGCACTCTAATTTCACAACTGACCTGGGAAACCTAAGCATACTTCAATATGTCGATGCTTACCGAGACCGCCCCAAACCTACCGCCAATGTCCCATGGTCAACCCCGCGAAACTTCGGGTTCGATAGAGTCAAAAGAACATTTCACTGCGCGTCTGACCGATTTAGCCAATACTGCACCTGTAATGTTATTCATGAAGGGCATTCCCAAATGTCCACTGTGTCGCTTTAGTCGTCGCATAATCCGCATCTTGGACCAACATGGCATTCAGTATGAGTCTTTCAATGTGTTGAAAGATGAGGACGTTCGGCAGGGGATCAAAGAATATGCCGATTGGCCAACATTTCCCCAGTTATGGGTTGATGGTGAATTGGTTGGCGGATTGGATGTTGTAAGTTTTGTTCGTGCCACTCAAATCCATATGTTGTTACTGACGGTGATGTGCATAGGTGAAAGACGAATTCGCCGCGAATCCAGAGTTTTTGAATCAGTATTCAGGGCAGGAATTGAAGAATAGCGCTACATGATGGCCCTTCAAAAAATGAATGAATAAATGGATTTTACTCAAGCAATCATCACGTCGATACCCGTACTTGATCATTGGATTCGAATTTTGAAAGCCACATAATTTCTTTTAACTACACCGACGGGCCTCTGTACACCTCTTGTCATTATTGTCTTGGAATCGAAAGACCTTGCTTTTCTTTTACTCTCTTAGTTTGCCGAATCCAGTCGTGATAAAAGGACAGGCACTCAAGATCATGGCTGATAAGACGCCATAGCTGTTTCTCTAGGGTAAGTGACAAACGCTGGTTCACCCAAAGAAGCTATCAAGTATTCGCGGAGATTGGGCCACATTGAGAGATTTTGCTAACTGCACTGTAGTGCCTCGCCTATTGGATTGGCTACCGACTGATTGCGTTCGCAGAAATGTCTTTCAACTCGTGTAGACATTTCGCTTGGAACTTTATTCTCACGACCATAGCGTCCAATCAAGTAAGTGTTGCCATGGATGCCATTTCAACGATCAATACGAGGTTGTTTCTTGGCAGGATGCGTGCCGTCGCGACTCTCAGCCCCTCTTGAACCCATACTTTCCCCATGAACAAAAGTGCGAACCTTTGTATGAACACAGCGATAGATTGCGGGAAACGTTACAATCCTTGAGCGTTTTGTCGTATCGACAAAGACATAGACGCCTAATAGGCTGAGTACCGCAGGGCACGGAGTTTCATAACGCACTTAATTAAGACACGATACTACCTTCCATATAAGTGCCGAGGTGGGATCAATAAGCGAACGCAGGGTGCTCAACACTCTACTATCGAAAAGGAAGCTCTATATTAAGATATCCGCTCTAGTCGTATTAAATCTCGCAGATGATACGCAGGGACCTAATCAGTCCTGCATTTCAGTGGTCGATAGTCACGCTTGATTGTCACCCCGCGCTGATAACGATCATCTGCTCATGAGATAGCCCGGCGATATGGAATCTGTGATTGGATCATAGACTCCGCCGTCGAGGGTGGCATTATCGGCCGTGATAGCCTAACCTGGAAGGTCCCCAGATATGCAGGGGTATGGTGGAAGATCACGCGGGCATTGGCTCATAAAGAACAACCTCAAATGGGAATGCCAAGGGATGCAGGGGCCGAGGTAGCCGGTCATACCGCGCACAATGAGCCCAAGCGCTTATCTTGTAGATCAGATGGGGAAGTGGTGTAGTGTGGAGTGGTGTCCTCGAGGTATATCAACTTCCTTTTGAGGCCGGCTTCTGAAAGCAATGTCATGTATGGTCATGTTCTAGATGCACGAGTCATTCAAACGGTCCAAGTGTCGATATCTTCCATTGCTAAATGGTTGGGCCATTAAGCTACGTCCGATCGGCAGCCTAACTAAAGGTTTATAATGGATAACCTTAAGTGCTAAGCTTCGTGTTAGTCACTAGTGACTAGTGTCTCGGTATATTTGAACGTATTAGGATATCAACTCCGTCTCATTCCCCAGTTTGCAAATCTACGATGCTTCGTCCCGTCGTCCCGAACCGTCTTACTCTCGGCTTTTGTTTGTCCGACCTGTAGACCTTCCTATCCTGCCGCAGCCAAGGTAATGCCGTATGACGTGCTGCAGGACTTACTGTCCCATGTCTTGACCCCAGACTAGTAGAGAAGGCAGACCCTGGACGACTGCTATCACTGTGTCTACTGATGTGGTCGCATGGACTAAAGGCCCATCTTCATGTTAGATAGCGGTACTAGACAAAAGAACCTCTTGCAAACACCGGAATAGGTCACCAGTTAGCGCTCAGTATCATAATACCTCCGGTCGAGATCTGCAAAAGTCCCGATAGGATTGGGAAGCTGGATATGTATTAATGATGAACAGCCGGAGCTCAAGTTGATAGCAGTATATAACAGTCAATGGGAATCCCTTTCTGAAAGGTCAAGAACACAGACACCATCAATCTCACAGCACTTCCCCTCAGTGCAACTCAGTTCTCGCCCTCAACATGCGTTTCTCTGACTCACTTGTCCTGATCGGACTCGCTGGCCTTGCCAGTGCTCACCCCAGCAAGAGAACACCTAACCCATCGCCTTTGAGCAAGCGAGCTATCGACCTTGAGGAATTCAAGCTTAAGCCTCTCGCTGAATATGTTTCTCAGGAGGAAGTCCCCGAGGATGCCAGCGTAAAGGCCGTTACCAAGCGAGCTGGCTACACCGAGACTGCCAGTGACCTGGTCAAGGCAACCTTCCCCAAGGCTACCTTCCGCATGGTCTCAGATCACTATGTCGGCGACAACGGTGTAGCTCACGTCAACTTCAAGCAAACTGTGAACGGTATCGACATCGACAATGCTGACTTCAATGTCAACGTGAGTTACCTGATCCCCGTTTATGAGTGCATATATACTGACATCACATAGATTGGCCCCGATGGAGAAGTCTTTTCATACGGAAACAGCTTCTATGAGGGCAAGGTCCCTGGACCTCTTGCCAAGCGAGACGAGAAGGACCCCGTGGATGCCCTCAAGGACACCGTTGATGTGCTTTCTCTCCCTGTTGAGGCTGAGAAGGCCAAGCCTGTTCGCAAGAGCACCAACCACTACACCTTCACCGACACCAAGGGCACCGTCAGCAAGCCCGAGGCTAAGCTGGTTTACCTCGTTGATGAGAACAAGAACCTCAAGCTTACATGGAGAGTTGAGACTGATATTCTTGACAACTGGCTCTTGACCTACGTCGATGCTGCCAAGACCGACAGTGTCGTCGGTGTTGTTGACTACGTTGCCGAGGCCACTTACAAGGTTTAGTATGTGCTCAACCAGGACTCCTTACTAGACTTAAGCTAACCCGTTTGTAGCCCCTGGGGTGTCAACGACCCTACCAAGGGATCTCGCACAACTGTGACAGACCCCTGGAACCTCCAGACATCCGAGTTCACATGGCTCGGCGACGGCACAACGAAGTACACTACCACCCGTGGCAACAACGGAATTGCCCAGGTCAACCCCTCCGGAGGTAGCAGCTACCTGAACAACTACCGCCCCACCTCTTCGTCTCTCAAGTTCGAGTACGACTACTCTCCTTCCATGACCACCCCTACCTCTTACCGTGATGCCTCCATCACTCAACTGTTCTACACGGCCAACAAGTACCATGACCTTCTTTACCTTCTTGGATTCAATGAGGCTGCTGGAAACTTTGAGGTCAACAACAACGGTGCTGGTGGCAAGGGCAACGACCAGGTTATCCTTAACGCCCAGGATGGCAGTGGAATGAACAACGCCAACTTTGCTACACCTGCTGATGGCCAGAACGGACGTATGAGGATGTACCTTTGGGATACTTCTTCTCCTCAGCGTGATGGTAGCTTCGATGCTGGTATCATCATTCACGAGTACACCCACGGTTGTAAGTACTTTTCATTCTGGCTAGTTATACCTATACTGACATATCATAGTGTCCAACCGTCTTACCGGTGGCCCTGCCAACGCAGGATGTCTCCCAGGTGGCGAGTCTGGTGGTATGGGCGAGGGATGGGGTGACTTTATGGCCGTTGCCGTCACCCTCCAGTCAAAGGATACCCGAAGTGCCAACAAGGTTATGGGAGACTGGGCTGCCAACGAGCCCCTTGGTATCCGAGCTTACCCCTACAGCACCAGCTTGACCACAAACCCCTACACCTACAAGTCGGTCAACAGCCTCAGCGGAGTCCATGCCATTGGAACGGTCTGGGCCACTATCCTCTACGAGGTCTTGTGGAACCTCATCGACAAGTACGGCAAGAACGATGCCGATGAGCCCAAGTTCACTAACGGTGTTCCCACCGACGGAAAGTACCTCACTATGAAGCTTGTAGTTGACGGCATGGCTCTGTAAGTAACCCCGTTCTATTGATGAGACTTGGCTAACCAGACGATAGTCAACCTTGCAACCCCACCATGGTCCAGGCTCGAGATGCCATCATCGATGCCGACACTGCCCTCACCAAGGGCGCCAACAAGTGTGAGCTCTGGAAGGCTTTCGCCAAGAGAGGTCTCGGAACTGGTGCCAAGTACAGCAGCACTAGCCGAACCGAGAGCTTCGCCCTTCCTTCTGGATGTTAGAGGCAGTTACGATGAGTGACGGGGTGAGTGATGGATGAGTTTATGGTTGGATGTTCATGATGTGTTGTGCGCGAGGCATTCTGTCAGTATATATGGATCTGTACATAGACTTCACCGTATTTAAATTTCTGATGCTTTTTATGATTACAATGGATCTCCATGAGTGAATCCGACCTTCATTGTTACTTGTAGTACTTAAAGATAGAAGCGCTTTCGCATCAGTGATGTTATAACAAGTAGTATGTTGCCAATTTCTTGACTGAAAGACGACCTTCTGAATATCCCTTTGAGATAGATCAAGATTGATGTTGCCAATTTCAATTGTCGCTTTTGCTATACTCGTTCCCGACTCCATTAGTATTCCCGTGCTACTAGTTCTGGGTTCTTAAAACTTGCCAAATCACACACATATACGAGGTCAAAGCCTCGTCCTCAAACTGTCGAGACAATATACTGCCCTATTTCTCACTTTGTATTTGGAGTCATGGTCTCGTTCTCAGATGACAAATCATTGTATCTCCGGCTGAAAGAGACTGTAGTCAGTTGTAATGTCTGTATTAATTGATCTACTTTTCATATCTAGACCATATTCCCAAACTAAACGCTTTTTCTTTTTTTACCTCTCACGGTTGTAGTTGGGAGGGGGGCTAGGCTTGTTATCGAGGATCTTCTCAATCTCCTCCATAACATCAGAGTCAAGCTTCTTGTACAGGTCGAGAGCCTTGAAGTTGTCCTCGAGCTGCTCAACCTTGGTGGCACCCAAGATGACGGTGCTGACGTTGGGGTTCTTGAGAGCCCAGGCAAGAGAGAGCTGGGCGACGTTTCCACCGAGACGCTCGGCAACTTCTGTGAGCTTCTTGACCTTCTCGATCTTGGCCTTGCCGGCCTCGGTCTGGAGCTCGTTGACGGTTCCCTCGAAGAAAGCCTTGTTGGTGGCAAACCGAGAGTCTTCGGGAATGCCGTTGTTGTACTTTCCGGTCAATAGACCGCTGGCAAGAGGAGACCAGATGGTGGTACCGTACTTGAACTGGTCGTAGAGGGGTGCGTACTCAACCTCGAAGCGCTCACGGTGAAGAGCGTTGTACTGGGGCTGCTCAACGACTGCATAAGAGTTAGTATGAATTCAATCACGGTGAAGGCTGAGATCTTACCAGGGGCGATGAGGTTGTACTTCTCGGCAATGTGGGTAGCCTCGGTAATCTGAGCAGCGCTCCACTCTGAGGTGCCCCAGTAGTATGCAAGGTTCAGGTTGCGGATGACCTGGGTAAATCCCTCGACGATCTCCTTCATGGGAGTAGCGTAGTCAGGACGATGGGCAAAGACGACATCGACGTAAGGCTGCTCGAGACGCTTCAGAGAGCTCTTGAGACCCTCGACGACGTGCTTTCGGCTGAGACCACGGGTGTTGGGCTCCTTGCGGCCGGTACCGAAGAAGACCTTTGTGGTAAGGACATATCTGTATGGGTCAGTTGTAGCTCTTGATGTGACTTTGATGATTTCTTTCTTACTCGTCACGGGGCCAGTTGAGCTCCTTGAGCGCACGGCCCATCTCAACCTCAGATTCACCGTTGGCGTAGACCTCAGCGGTGTCGAAGGTGTTGACACCGTGATCCCAAGCCTTTTGGAGGATCTGCTTGACGATATCGCCCTTTTGGGTGCCTCCGTATGTCAACCAGCCACCAAGACTGAAGACACTGACCTTGAGACCGGTAGGTCCCAGGTGACGGAAGATCATATCCTTGGGGTCGTAGGCGGATTCGACAGGCATTTTGGCGGTGTTTGTGATGAATTTTATGAGAGTTGAAATGTTTGAAAATTGTAGCGAGAATGAGGGGCGTCTTTCTTATAGGATAATGGAATTGATGTCATGGAGGAGACTCCGTCAAGCAGTACCCCTCATTCCGCTTGGACCATCCCCAATATCGAAACAATGATGGCTCCACGCCGAGACTGACGACAGGTTAGCGTAGTTGAAGTCTTGCAAGGCCAATCAGAGTGTGAATCGTTTCGAACTAATTCTAGTGTTGGAGTTAATTGGTAGTCTTCATTGGCGCGTTAGTATTAATAATTCAATGGCGGGTCCAACCTTGTCGGTGTTGCATTCCCAGCTTCAATGACGCCTACTGAGTACAAGAGCGCCAATTGTGCCGAGGAGAAATAGCAGGTTGCGGTTTAGACCAACACCTTGACAGTTGAACTGCCTATTGTGATGTCGAATCACGATTGTTTTTGAGTGCTTACATGGTGATTAACGCACACTTGAACAACCGCACATGACATCAGATTGATGCTTACTCTAAAGCCGAGCTAAAGTCCGGTCAATGCCACGTTGTTCCCCTCATTGCGATAATCCTTGCATGTTTTGCTGACAGAAACGGATCAAGTCGCATGTGAAAGAAATTTGGTACCCTCACATTTTTCCCTCTCCATAACCCTGGATCACCACAATCATCAGTGCCTGCGAGTCCCGAGGGCAACTCGCACACCCTTCCACATTGGAGCCCATGCTCCAAACACAGCAGTCACCCCCGTGCATATAATCATGGGCCCATATTGAGTTGCGTAACCTAGAGCCTCGTCAGACAAGACAGCCTTTGCCTGCAACAAAACACCACTCAATGGCCCAGCGACCACGAACCCGACACCGCGTCCGCCCATCAGCATCCCAAAGATGAGCGCCGAATCCGCTGCAGAGTCATCTTTCTGAATGTCCGCCGACATGTTTGACCACGTTGAGCTGAAACCACCCGCGAAGAAGCCGTAGAGTACCACAAACACTACTAGGTTTGCTAGGTTGAGACTGAGTCCCCAGAGCAAGAAAATAGGCAGTGCGCTGCCTAGAGATGCAATTGTCACGGCTCTTGTCGCTGATGTCTTGTCTCCCACCATGCCATGAATGATTCCACCAGGGACAGAAGCCACTGAGAACAAAGCCAAAAGAACAGGGCCGGTGATGCTCGGCAATCCAATCGTGGATGCATAGCTGGCCAAGTATGTGCTTGGCATGAGATACCCAAGCGATTGTATAATCACACCAGCTTGCATCATCCAGAAGGACGTATGGCGAAGAAAGTTGAAGGACAGTTTCTGAACCCGGGCCTGTGTGTGAATAGGAATTCGTGGTTTGATGAAAAACAAGGTTGGAAGAATCATGGCTGCTGATGCACCAGCCCAAGCCAGTAGCGTTGCCCGGAGACCAATCTTACGGAGTAGAGCATCAAAGACGAAGGGCATTGCTATACCTTCATTCAAAGGTTAGCGCGCGATATGGACAACTGCAAAGGGTGACTACCTGTCGCAGACTTTCCCGCCCACATGACTCCAAGAGCCATACCTTTGCGCTCAACAAACCACTCATTCATGTAATGCGAAATCGGGCAAAATACCAGGCCACAGCCGAGAGAATAGAGAGCACCTTGTGTAGCGATCAGTCCCGCAACCCCGCTCACGAACGCTGAGCCTACGAGACTAGCGGTCGTCACAGCAAGACCAAGAGGCCCGCACCATTGGCGCAGATGGGGATAGCGGGTAAGAATCAGAAATGCAAAGGGCATCATGAGGTACATGACGCCTTGCTGCAATGCTCCTATTGTGGCGATTGTGCCTGAGGAGGCTGTACTAATCGGGCTACTGGGGCGACTGTAGTATTCTTGAAAGATGCCAAATGATACAGAATAGCCTAGGTATGTTAGACGGGAACATGGGACTTGGGGGGGTCACAAACCCCATATCGGCAATTGGGCGAGAGTGCAGCACATCAATGTCAAGTATGCGTCCCGTCCATGATCTGTCGGCGGAAGAGAAGTCGCCGCAGACTCGGGCACATTTCCTGTCTGTTCACAGTCTGTAGAAGGATTCTCGGTTTCGCTTGGGGAATTGTTCTGCAGCGATTGCATCGCATAGACGGTCTGTTCCGAAAAAGCCATTCTTGACATAGTAAGACTGCGTGATAACAAATGCCGGGGCGCAATCGTGAAATCAGATTTGAAGCGACGGGACGACAGAGTTGTTGTTGTCGTTAGAAGGAAAGGGCATATAAGCCACCAGATACGCCCTTGGCTTGACAGTGACGTTGACGTAGTTGATCGGCGTCCGCTATTGATCATCGTGTTTGCTCTCCCTTTTTGGGATGTTTGTGTCACACAATATGAGCACGTAATCATGGTTCGGTATCCAAACCAACGAGAATGTCGTAATTGCGATATGTAATCTCTCGCGAGGCCAGCAGTCATTATGTTCAACCTATCACCGACTACCGTCTTGTTTCACTTGAGAAAGATAAGAACGTAGAAGTGTAACGCTCGATGCACCCAGGGATAGCACCTCCGCCACATGTCACTCTTGGACTGTTCTTGCAAACGCTCGCCTACGTTTGTTAATTGATTAAGCGACATTCAATTGCAGCAAACACGAAGTATCACGCAGCTCATCTCTATCCCTGTCCAGCACTTGGCTTTCTATCCAATTGTCATTTGTAGTCCTTTTGGCTAGCGACACCAAGCAGACAAATAAATAAAGCTTGGAAGGGGTCAAAATAGTCAGACGAAGCAAACATCCCTTCTCAGCGAGGCCACAAACCTACCCCCCGGGCCATTAGCCGCATTGCCACGACTGTGTGAAAATACCAGCACACTGCCAACTATTAGAGTCACACTTGGCTTCCCAGCCCCCGGGGTGAGTCCTGACGATTTTGAAGCCGTCGCCGCCGCAACCCTCGAGTTTGTACCAACTGTCTTTGACCTTGAACTCGCCAGCATCGCAGGGGTTGTCACCAATTTCATTGATAACACCATAGCCGTCCCCCCAGCAAGGGTTGTCGCCTGATTGCCAAGCAACTATACCACACGTCTTAATAAGAAAAATGCAGACTTGAGCCAGTGATTAATGAATTTTCTTACCATTATCATCGAAAAATTCGCCCAGGCTAATGGCGCCGAGAACAGATCGTGTCGCACCAAGGAGCAGGAGTGATCTCAGAAAGTGCATTGCGATGGTAGTTTACGTACAAGAGTGATGGCTTTAATAATTAGGTCAAAAAGGTAGAAGTGGGGTGAAATGGTAGAGGACTATTACATTCTTATAAACATTTAAGTTCGTTAATAATAAATTTTAGCCAGGCAACTCGAATTGATTACCTACTGTAACGTAGCTTTCGTATAAGTTATGCATCCAGAATAATCTTGGCAGAAACCTGGTCAGTAAGCGGGCTCTATATACCATATTCAAAGGGATAGGATAGGTACTGGATTGCTATCTAGCTTCACCATCATTGGTAACGTCCTAGCTAGTAATAACTTTCTGGTCCCTAGACGACCGATACACGAATTAGTAAGCGCCTGTCCTGTTCAAGCACTGCTCCCGCTTATGTGAGGGCTTATGGAAGAAGAGAGTGAGAGCTTATCAGCCTGTTTGGGAATCGACACCATGGAAGGTTCAGGTCTAGGACGCCTGATAAAGTAGATCTCGAATGTTTAGTACAATCACTGTGAGTGATAGCTTGGGTACGCATCATCGTAACGCAACCTGATAAGGAGCCCTGTGTACATCAAGGCACCGTGACCCCACAAGCTCTTACGGTTCGATTGGTTTTCTCACCGCATGAATTGCCGCCAAGCATATTGACTCTGACCTGGGTAGAAATACTTATATATTCACAGGAGGCTATCAACTGCTTAGGTTACCAAGAACTTCGTGATGGTGCGTAGGCTGGGCACTTGTCAAGATAACGCAGTGTCAAATTAGTTCGCCAGTGGCAAACAGAACCCTCTTCTTACTGGAGGTCACCAATAGAAGATCAGCCATAAGACTTAAGCGGAAGCTGTAAAGCTCAAGACCGGAGTTTTGAACTGCCTTCCAACAGTGGTTTTTGCTTAAAGCCAAGATTTGCATGTTGGCTGTGGAGAACCTTCACACAACCTCGTTTGCTTGTTAGTTAGGTGAGATGATTCAGGGCCTTCTAATGGGGTCTGAGGTTTAATCATAAGACCAAGGCCAGAACCGAGGTAGACAAAGTGACTTTCCAGATCAAATATCAATACTTAGCATCAGTTTTGGAGACGCAATATGTCTCAATTGTTAGGCAAGGGCGTTGTGAAACCGCGTGCGACACACTTAGAGCCCCCCTTGTAACAGGATCATTCTGTGACTCTTGACCCGGCGATGGAGCATTTCAGCCAATCAACACTGCTCGGTAACCGGGGATAGCCTTATTTTGTCCTGTCATTTACCGGGACATCGACTATCCGTTCTATCTTCCCAGTTCAGACTTCAGTGATGCGAGTTTGATATTTTGCGTGGATGCACTGTTTTGCCCTGACATTTGCTGTTCTGCAACAGTCACCATGGTTCAGAAATAACAGGGGGTCTAAGAAGAAGTCTCATCCCAAAACTGGCCCATGGTAGCAACGAGGAGTATCTTTGGTAGGGATTGTAATTACATATTAACTTCCAAGATCTTCACTTTTTCTTCCAATCTCCTTTACACACTACACTCTTGTCAATATTCATCTTATACACAGCTGGTCTGTATCTCTTGACCTCGAACCGCATTACATCCTTATTAGACCGACCAGACTCCACCACCAAAATGAAGTTCACCTCAATCCTTATTGGCTTTGCCGCCACCGCTGTCGCAAGCCCTATTTACAGACGCGCCGTCTTCAGCCAATCTTCATACAACGACCTTTCCATCAGCGGTGGAGCTGCAGGAAATGCTCAGCAGGAAGCCCTACAAAAGCTCGGGGGTTTACCTACCGACCTGTCAACTGTGGAGAAATCCGATCTCGACTTTTTGGATAGTGTCAACGGTATCGCAAACGATGCCGAGACTGACGCGTTCAACCCTGCTATTGAGGCAGCATCTGGAGAAGATGCTGACGCTCTTCAGGTATTTTCCCTCGTCGTGACGCACAAGATTCAAAGCTGACACTATCACAGCGCGGAAAAATCAAGAACAAGGTGTTGAAGTTGACAGCGACCATTCTCAAGCTTGAGGCACAGCAAGCGCAAGGCGAAGATGTTGCCGCCAAGTTGGAGGAAGAAAACAAAAAGTTACAGAACAACATTTCACAAGATCAACAGGCGGCTGGACAAGCTTCAACATTTCTTTCATTCGATGCTAGTACAAGTTAAGGGCATAAGTAACATTAGAAAAAAAGCCTACACTGGGGTAGGGGCGACGTTTCAAATAATACAATTAGTACGACAAGAAATCATGCTGAATTCCCACTATATCCGCAGCTTCTACAGTCTTCCTCAGCGTTCCAATTAGTGACAGCACGCCCTGCGACTACGGCGCGCCCTTTAACTTGGGACCTTCTAAGCCTGGTTAGCTCTAGCGCCATCTCGACCCCAGAGCCATTATTTGCTGATTCATTCATATTTATTTTATCCCCTCGCACATCAATCTCATTGCCACTCCTCATACCTTGAAACTCTCTTTGTCTTGGTCAAAATGGCCTCAGCACGTACAATACTCGCTTTTCAGCGCAATGCCAAGCTTCACTCCTTGCAGACACTAATCACCGCAATCCGGCCGTTCAACACTCTGGAGGACGAGAATCGTGAGCTATTTAAGCAGGGCACCGATGAAGACTACGCAGTCGTCACGGAACAGACAATCTTCCACCCGCAAGGTGGAGGCCAACCTTCTGATATCGGCAAGATAGCAGGCGAAGATGGTGTTTCCTTCACCGTTGCATCTGCTCGTATGGATGCTGTTCGGGATGGCCAGGTTCTGCATTTCGGGAGATTCGACTCGGATCAAAAGTTTAGTGAAGGACACACCGTGACACAAGAGATTGACGTGGAAAAACGCCTTCTCTATTCCCGATATCACACCGCCGGTCATGTCCTTGGCTCAGCGGTTAGTCACCTCCTCAAGGACAAAGTGGAAGGCTTCGACGAATTGAAAGCCTCTCATTTTCCCGACTCAGCATCATGTGAATTCCAGGGTCTCATCGAAGGAAAGTGGAAGGAGCCTATCCAGAAGAAAGTCGACGAGTTCTTGGCTGCAAAGATGCCTGTCGAAATCGAGTGGTGGGACGCCGAGGACTTCCGCAAGAATGGCCTGGAGCGCCTCACCCCAGATGCAAGCTTTGTGGCACCAGGCGAGAAGTTCAGAGTTGTGAGAATTGTTGGAGCGGAAGTGTACCCATGCGGTGGTACTCACGTTGACACAACAGATCTGTGCGGCGAGACTACAGTAAAGAAAATTGCAAGGAGCAAAGGAAAGTCCAAAGTTAGCTACCTGGTAAAATAGATGGAGTTTTATACTCTAGTATATCTCGCTTGAAGTCTTACGGTGTAGCTCTGGATCCCTAGCTATAGTAGACGTGGGAACAACTTCTCTAATTGGATCATCAATTTGGGATACCGCAGTTTGACACAACAGTGGCCTCGTATCTGAAGGTTTACGCAATGTACTGGAGAGTTGAAAGTTGGATTGGTAATTCCTGACAAGAGTAGACTTACTAAAGTCTAGTAGGCACGATTCAAATGCTACGATTCGTTTATTTACTTTATCGCGACGAGATCCCTGCTGAGGGCGGTCTAGACGTAAATCCAGATGCGGCTGTGACGGGGTAGTCGTAAAGATCTTTTTACACCTATCAGCATATAATTTCAGTACGGGTAATTTCATTCAATCGAGACTATCGAATGTAGCTCAGACACTAAGCCTTGCAAGAGCACCTACTAGTCGACTATCTTAGACCTACATCCATTAGCTGCTTTTAGTTCACGACCGATTTGATGTAAGTCTATTACGTGGCTCAGGGGTCAACAAATATATAAAAGTACTCGGAAAACTCTTTCAGAATCGTTCTCCTGGCTCTTGCACTGCGCACCTCGTCATTCGTTTCTCATTCGTTTCTGACGGCATACATCGTTGTGGAACCACAATCTTTCAATATGGTTTCCAAAACATTCATCAGCGCCGTCCTAGCAACATGCTTGGTAGTAAGCTCCAATGCTGGTCCCTGCAAACCGATCTCGAGGACGACTGAAAAATCTCTCACGACAGAAGTCACAACTACACCCACTTCTGTTGAGACCACCACCGCGACCGAAGAGGTTTCCGTGACCTCTAGCGCTTCTGAGGATACCACCACTACGGCTATCTTCAGTACCATTGTCTCATCAAGCGAACAGTTGACGACGCCAGGATCTGGAACGGTCACTACTACACCGGTATCTGAGGAAACTACTACATCGGTATCCGAAGACACTACTACATCAGTGTCTGAGGAGAATACTACATCTGTATCTGAAGAAACTACCACGTTGATGTCTGAGGAAACAACCACGACCGCTTTGTCGACTACCGAGAACTCCTCAACGTCAGGGCTATCATCAACTCAGAGCGAAACTGCCACCACCACTGTAAAGTCTTCCGAAACATCCACGGATACCACGGCAATTGAGCCGACCACGCCCTCAGAAGCCTCCACGACTGTTGATACCACAGTCGCCGATAGCACAATTGTTGATACTACGGCCGCCGAGCCTACTGCTACCGACGAGCTTACTACAACAGCAGAGCCTACTACTACCGCAGAGCCTACCACAACTACTGAAGAGGCCCTCCCTGTTGAAACGTACCTCGTAAACGCAGGGTTTGAAGCTTCCTCGTCATCTCTTTCACCCTGGGTCATCAAGAATGCCCTAGCTGGCACCGTGGATGTCGACACCAGAATCAGGCACAACGGTCGAAACGCAGCCGTGTTCACCTTCACGAGCCCAGATAACAGAGTAAACTATCTCGGGCAGACCTTCGCGGGCCCGGTCATGGCAGGCGTCCCATATGCTGTGTCTACTTGGGTCAAGGCAGGCTCAACATGCACGTTTGGTCTGTTGGGATGCAACTACGGTGGTAGCAAAGGCGGCTTAGTCGGGCGGATCACAGTGATTAACCTCGATCCTGCTATGGCAGATCAATGGCAGAAGATTTCTACGACGTGCACCTGGAGCCAGACTCAGGCCGACGCTGGATCTCCTGGCGTGAACATAGGCCTTAACTGTGGAGCACCTACCAAGGCTTATATCGACTCGGTTCACTTCGGTGCTTAACAGCCGGAGGCGCTGTTTCAAGTGTTGGAAAGCCAATGCCTGGAATCCAAATCGACATCTAGACACTAGATAGATAGTATGCGATTCGTATTTGTTAACGATGTGGTAGCTTGATCAATAATTATTGTCAATTTGTTAAGTGGATAGATTTATCTCACAAGTCTCCAAAATACATCAGAATATCATGAAGGATATACTTGATCCTGCTCCATCGCATCATCTGTAACAGTTTCGTGGTTTTGAAGCCTAGCGAGGTTCGATGGGCTAGTACAAGATTTTTGATGAATACCTAGAAGTGCTACGTCGGTCTGATTTATGTACAATGTGCATAAACGATGATATTCATATATTGCCCACCGAGGCTACACAAGCAACTGCCGCCACGGCCGCAATAGCACCCAGAACCAACATCTGCAATCCCTCAATAATACACTTCCTGGGCTTTGCATCTTTGGCCAAAATCCAACTCTTTCCTGCCCCAAAACTGAACAATACTATCAGGCAGAGGCAGAAACTCCACCTCAACCCCAAGCCCACGGTGCTGGTGAAGAAGTATGGTAGAAGAGGGATGATGCCACCGATGGCGTAGCCTAGTGATATCGATAGGCCGGATATGATGGGTGATTGTGGAGAAGTTTGTGTTGAGGATGGCGAGTCTCTAAAGGAACGCAGTCGTGAGACCATCCGTTGCAGATCAGCAGGTTCTCGTGATATGCCATTGACAAGTGCTGTGACTGTCGAACTGGGAAGATGTAATGGCTCTAGATGTTGTCTCACCATATCTTCAGCCCAGGCCTGTGTCTTTTCCGACTGGTCAACCATAGAATCGGTTTCACTCGTCCTCTCGCAGTCATCATGGCCTTCTTCCACATCTCGTTCGTCGTCGCACGAAGTATACTCATCGCGCGCGGCGAGATATCCTCCAATTCCCATACTGATGCTACCTGCGCATAATTCCGCAAGTCCTCCTGTAATTACTGTATCTGTTTTGCCGAGGGAGCTGAGTCCTGCAGTGAGGGCAAAGGGAACGGTCAAGCCATCAGAGAAGCCAAGTGTGAAGTCGGAAAGAAAGCGTTTTGAGGCCGAGTTTTGGGATTTCATGATGAATGGTTGAGACTTCTGAGTTGGGGACAACAAGAGTTACGCATGAACAGTTGAGGTCTCCCTTTCACGGGTATGATGGCAAGGCGGCGAATTAGCCCACGTGCCATTGCTGTTGCTTGTTCAATCCCGTGTTAGTGTCAGGGTAGTATGTGACTCGGCAATATTCTGCCGATGCAACACAAAATGTCTGCAACCGAGAGATCTGCAATGAAACCCAAGAGCACATGGTACGAGTCTGCATTGTCATAGGCGCAATTGCACCCACTTAGCGCACTCTGCTGACCAAAAGCACTCGACGGTTTTTAATTCGCTCGTCCCTGTAACTCAGTGCTAGTTAGTGCCAAGTCCTCGCCAAAAGATCCCTATCGTTCGGCCCGCTTCTTGGCGATCTATTGCTGGTTTTGGCCCTTGGTACATATCGCTAATTTTATGTCACCAAAGCAAGTCAATGATTTTATGTATGATTGGCCGAGGCATTATTTTCCGATGAGTTTAATAGTGTTTGCTATCTATCGTTGATGTCCAATCATATCTAAGCAGGTTCAAGCATCTGACTATGGTCTACTGAGACTTGGAAGGCTCATAACCCTTGGGCGGGTTCAATCCATCATTAACCTCAATGGTATCCTTGTAGTAACTGGGTGCATCACTCTTGTGCCACTGCCTTCGAATGGGCCCGTAGATCTTGCGTCCAGAGAAACTATGCTCGAGGTGCAGGTTGGGCGCGGCATATCGTTGGTTTCCACCGGCGGTGTTGAACGGTCCAGCGTAAGAAACGTTCCAGAAATGACTATCGATCTTGTGAGACTTCCACTTTCGCAGCTTATCGCCTGTCTTGCGAGCCACAAGCTTGAAAACATTGGCGCCAACATCCCAGCGACCAAGCGTGTCGAGGCACCAATTGGCTTGCACGGTTGAGAGCTCAGAGTAATGGTTGTAAAAACTGTCGTCGGTGGTGCCAACAAGATTCTCGGGGACCGCATCGCCCAGCAGAATACCAAGGATGTGATTCTGGCGAGTGTAGGTCTCGTTCTCATCCCAGGTGATGAGCAGAAGTGTATTGTCCATAAAGTTCTTGTCATTGAGAAGAGGCTCGATAAACTTGCGCGCCCACTCTCCAGCGACAGTGACCGAAGTGTCATGTCCGTCAGAGGTCATGTTGGGAGTGATAAACATCCACTGAGGAAGCTTGTTTTCTTTGAGATCCTTGTGGAACATGGAATTCTCCGTGTCAACAAGAGACAGGTTCTTGATCTGCGAAAGACGACGCTCAGAAGTGGCGATACTGTCGTGCAAGACAGCAGGGTTGTGCTTGCGCACGTAGTCATTGGCGCCGTTCTCGTGGTTCACCCAAGACATACCCTCAAAGCCTGAGTAAGGCTGGTCTTCCTGGTACAGACCCCACGAGATACCACGGGCCTCGAGCAAGTCAATGACAGTAGAGACGTTGCGAGGGTTACGGTTGAAGGCATCGTTCTGCATGCCAAAGTAGTCGCCTGCGACGGCGGCCATGTAGTTTGGCTCTGAAGGGTGGGTTACACCAAAGTAGTTGGAGAGCGTGACACCCTTTGAGCGGAACCAAGAAAAGTTGGCTGTGACTGTTAGTTTGAAGTTCATTTCGAGTGAAAAAAAGGTGGTCGTGTATGTGACTTACGATCTCCAAAAGCCTTTTCGTAGTTCTCATTCTCAAAGTAAACAACGGCAATGCGGTCAAAGGCTTTACCCTTCACTTTGGAGGTTGGGCTGCTGGTCTTGGCTGTAGCAGCTGCAGCGGCCACTTCAGCGGTTCCAGTGGCCGTGTACTTTGTCTCCCAGCCTGTCTTGTCCTTTTTGGGGGACGAATGGCCAAGAGCCAGGCCAGCGACGGCCAAGGCAGTTACAGATTGAAACAACATATTGTTCGCTTGCAGAGTCAAACTGAATTGAGTGCACCTTTCGAAAGACAATCAAAGATTCATCTGAGGCTTATACTCAACATGTTATACTCTGGAGCACTTGGTACGACCCATATGAGTCGGATATCGTGCCGTACCTTCTCCACCGTCGGTCAAGAGAAAGATGCCTGGTACAGATCTAAAAAGGCCGCTTGCAGAAGTCCTGAGAGTAGACTGTTAATTGCGCCGCCAATCGAGGGCAAATGCAGGACACGTGGAGTTGCAGGCGCCTACTCAGGGTGTAGTGCTTATGTGCCGATGTATCCGGGCCTGAGGCTTTTGAGTTGTGGCGACGACAGGGCCCCTGTATTTCAGTGGATGCCGCTAAACACGCTTCGCTTGTGGTTTGGAACGAGACTGTTGGGGAGAAAGCGAACACAACAACATTCAACTTTGTCTCCCTCACAAATAATGACCGCGGTGTTGAGCAATGGCAGCCGACATGAAATTCCTAATCCATGGGTTTCACATGACAAAGAAGAGCTGATGGCGGAACCAGAAGTGGCAGTGGCCGCAAAGCGCGAGACCAGGACAGAAAAATGGCAAAGACTGGTAGTTGCCATCGCCTGTATTGTTTCAATATTTTCTCTCGCTGCAGTCGCTCTCAGTCAACAACTCCCAGTTTCAATCCACAAAGAGACACAAACGGAATACCCTCAATCGACGAAGCCATCAATACCAGATGTCATCAAACACAACGAAGATGTCCCTATTACACCACAGCTTCGTGACACCAACGAGTATTTGCTCTCGCCCTCGTGGGATTTTAATACCCCTCCATCAACTAGAGAATACTTCTGGGCCATTGACTCGGCGACCCTAAATCCAGATGGAGTCTACAGGCCTATGCTGCTCATAAACAACCAATACCCAGGGCCACTCGTTGAGTGCAACGAAGGAGATACAATGGTGGTCCATGTTGAGAATCGCGCACCGAACGCAACAGCGATACACTTCCACGGAATGTTCCAAAATGGCACCAACAATATGGATGGCACTGTGGGCGTCACTCAGTGCCCTATTGCGCCAAATTCGACTTTTACCTATAAATTCCACGTCAAGGGTCAGCATGGAACATATTTCTACCACGCCCATCACAGCGCGCAGGCATCTGATGGATTGCTTGGCCCCATGGTCATACACTCAAAAAAGGAGAAAGACCTCCAAACGATCGACTACTCATCTGACAGGATTATCATGGTTCAGGATCATTATCACAATCTTACCTCTGAGCTTCTTATGGAGTATCTTGCTCCCGATCAAGAGAACAATGAACCTGTCCCTGATAATGGTCTTATCAACGGTCGCGGTGTTCGCGAGTGTTCCAACTTCGAGGGCTGGCCTTGTAATACCACAGATATCACACTCCCTAACTTCGATCTACCGGTTGGACAAAGACACAGGCTACGCATTATCAATGTCGGGGCGTTTGCCGAGTTTCAGATGCAGATTGACGAGCACCCTTTTTACGTCACTGAAGTGGACGGCACAGATGTCCACCCTGAACCGGTACACCGTCTGAACATACTTCCAGCGCAGAGATACAGTATTGTACTAGAGACAAATGTCACTTCAAGCTCCACGTTCTGGATGAGAGCTCGAATGGTGACACACTGTTTCAAGAATAAGAACATACATTTGCAAGCTGAGACGAGGGCCGTTATCAGATATGCAGATCACAACAAAGGGATACCTCCGGGAGAGCCAACTAGCAAAGAATGGCCAGATGCAATCGAAGTTGTTTGTCGAGATCTCAACACCAGCGCACTCCGACCCGTTGAAGTCATCTCGCCACCGCGAGCAGACGAGACTATCATCCTGCGAGCCAACTTCGAGATTGGCGATTGGCGTCTGGCAAGAGGTTTCTTCAATGACTCAACATGGCATCCCAATGCTACTTATCCCTCCTTGCACCGATTTCTTGATTCAGGTATACACAGCACATCCACAAAGAAGCCTGTTGCTGTCAACGAAGTATCATTTAACCGCCAAAGAGAACTTGTACTGGAGACAAATGGTATCAGGACGATAGATATCTCCATCAACAACTTCGATGATGGCGCTCATCCATTTCATCTTCACGGTCACAAATTCTTCGTTCTATTACAAGGCAGAGACGGATACCCGCCTAGCCCATCTGAGCTGCCAGGATACCTTGAGAAGCATCGCTTGCTGGAGAATCCACTACGGAGAGACACAGTTACAGTGGAAGGCTACGCATGGGCTGTCATTCGGGTGGTACTCGACAATCCAGGCATTTGGGCTTTTCACTGTCATAACGTTTGGCATGCTGAGTCTGGCATGGTGATGCAGATGTTGGTGCAGCCTGAAACCATAAGGGAGTGGAAGGTTGAAAAGGAGGATCGGGAGATGTGTATGCTGGAGGGTGTGACAGCTGGTATGAGGCCAGATGACAGTATTTGGTTTGGGCAGTTCAAGTAGCGAATAGAGCATTCAGCTATCACCACGACCATCAGAATGAGGGCTAGGTGTTAGATCAAGCCACCGTCTTATGGTCTAGAACAAAATATTACAATAAATGAATAATTATTATGCAATCACACACTGCGCCCGTCATCAGACTTGGTCGGGTACGCCAACTCTCTCAAACTCTCAGAGTCCTCAGACCTCGAATTCAGCATATTCCTTAGCTTCATTCGTTGACTTCCCCGCAAATCATCAGCCTCCCAATTCGCCGTCCCATTGATTTCATTCAGCTTCGTTCGCGAACGCCAAAGTCCTCGCTCCTCCAACAAAGCCTTGCACGCCGCCGACGAAGTAACCGTGTAGACGACAGCGTTCCAAAAACCTTGCAGTGGAAGCACCGTAGCGCTCATGAACTGCAGTGGTTTGCTGACTTTGTTGGGGTGAATGTGTGAGTACATGCGGTTGGCACTCGAGGGGATCCATGTGATAAGGATCACGCCAAAGAACAACATGGCTACCTTTGTGTAAGCCCATGCTGCTTTATAGACATCGTTACTTCCGCCGATATGGGGGCGAGAAGTTCCTTGTCGCGGAGCGTTTGTAATTGTCGGGGCGATCGGTGGGTGACTCTGCTGGTCGTGGGGTCCTATGTCTTCCGCGTCTGAACGGACAATGGCTTGATGACCCATGGCCTGAAGCTGGAGTGTGTTTGGGTGACCGATGGCCTCTGAGGTAATCGTGACTTCAGTAGTCTTGATAGTACGAATGGCGCTTTTGTCGGCATAGGAGAGACCGCCTGAGCCAGAACCCTGCGCTTCGAGGAGCTGTTGTCGTTTTCGGTAGATGGTACCGCCGGATCGGATATAGATTGCGAGAGTGATAGTGATGACAATCCTATTACCATGTCAGTATGAGTGAATCGTTGTAAGATCAAAATGTGATATTACCAGATTGGTCCATAGAACGTTGCAATGCGCAAAGTATCCCAAGCTTGATTGATCCAGCACCATTGAACAGCACTGCCATATACTCGCACACCATCACCGTTCCTAATAAAGATGAAGATAAACGCCGGTATGAATGGTATACCGTAGCATCCGACCAGATACGGAATCTCCATCTTTCGTAGCCTTTTCGCATCAAATCGATGGTAGAAAGCGAGGTAAACATTAATGGCCATCGCCAACGTCCATAAGGCATCAGCACCAACAAAACTAGAGCAGACCGTCAGCCACAAAGGAGGCTTGGCAGCCAGGTACGCTCGACGTACGTGTGTAGGAGGAAGCCTTGTGTCTGGCATCCAGCACCTTCTGGCGAATGGACAAATGAGTCTGCCATGATGAAGCAGATACTTGCCATGATGTTGCCGAAGGAGGCGTAAAATACAAGTCGGTTGATAGGTTTATGGAACGCATCGCAAAGGCAAAAGGTGGTAATAATGAACAGGCATCCTATCAAAGACAGCACTGAACAAACTTGCTGGATGACAGTGATCAGCTTCACATCACCTGCTGTCAAGCCTATCTCCATCATGGCAAGCCGCTTGTTGGAGAAGTCTTTTAACAAAACAATTACAGAAATTTGAAAGAACTAACGTGTGTCCCTAAAAGGATTTCTTGTAGATATTCCAAAACAAAGGTGACGTTCCCCTTTGTTTTATGTCCTGCATGAACAAATGTCCCCCTACACGTGCATTCGCCAAGGCTTTTGATCTACAACAAGGAACCCTGAAACGTGGGTCGTGATTACCAAGGGGAAACCGGAAGTCGTTTTCTTGTGACGATCATATTCCGGGTTCAGTTTGGTGGACTACAGGTAATACCGGCGCTAATTAGGCCTAAATCAGTAACATTGGCATGAGATACCGGGGAAGTAAGACGCTGGTAGATCTTCAACAAGCATAATTTAGTAAAGCCACCGGATGTGATCCAGTCCAATGGCTTGGTATAGCATGAATCGAACATCTTTGTGTTGACCTGCCACGGAAGATTATTTTCTGGGACTGACAACGAAGCATGTGCAAACTGTTACCTCGGTTCGTTGAGCATCAAATGAAACCATCATCAGCTGTCGCGATTCAGGATAAGCCCGAGGTTGTATGCTTTGGAACACGAAAGGATCGTGTTTTAATGAATCAATCGACGTACTAAAAAGGGAAATAAGCACGTGTTCGTGTGGGACATACCTGCAGAGATCGGGATAGAACGTGAGACACGAGAATCTTACACGATTTTACTGTGTAATTGTACTGTCACATGTCCCGTCTTTGTCCCTCCAGATACCTTCCGCCGTTGAATCGTAATAAGATGGCCGAGTGATGTCTTATGCCTGAGCGCTATTGAGCAAACCACCTAATAAATTACTTGGCCTTCACCCTGTAAGGCTGTAATTTGAGGGATCGGCGTACGTACTCCACCGAGTCAGTAGCTGCATAGATTACTGTCAGGGATCAAGCGTGGTGAGCGAGACAATGCTGTGTCAAGACGTTGGGTCGGGGACCACGGTTATTACTCCGACTGCACTAGTCAGAGGTTTATTGCCGACGATCAAACGGCTTCATGAACATAGAGAGACTTCGTAGGGTGTGGGCTGGGAACGGAAGACGGGGTTGGCATCAAGTCAGTAAACAAGAGGTGCTCGGTTTATTTGACTGGAGTGTATCAACGGCAAAATTTTCTTTCGGAATTGCCGTCTTCCTTTTCTTCCTGTTTCAAGGTGTCAGCCCGAAATGAAGTGTGGTGACATTAGAATGTCACTAGCAGCCCTGTCGTATGATCTGCAAATGCAAAACGATATTTTACTCGATGGGGAAGGTTGGTGGACAACGATCCCGGCTACTGACGCGACGGCTGTCAGTGCAGTTCTACTTGAGTCAATAGTGGGCAATTTCGTATCATATGTCCAATGTGAGGCGGTAAGCCGGACGAGAACCTCCGATATGGCACGGAATCCTTGTCACAAAAGTCGACAACAACAAGCATAGTAACAAGCTTCGAGGGAAGCCCCAACTATTATTTCAGCCCTGATGCAAGCGAAAGTCAACAAAGAAGTATTTGTATCTGGTGGGGATAGTGGTCCCTGGATCTAAAGATGTGCGCGCTAGCGATGTGCGACATTTTTTCAACTGGCACATTTTATTCACCATTCATTATTCACTACAAATTGTTAGTAAGATGAACTTTTTTCATATTCCTGTTGATAAACATGCAGTCCTTCAATAACATGGGTCGGTACGTGGAGTGATCATCACAACTTTAACGTGGTCAGTACGCGACAATCGCTAGTGACAAGTATCTTCTCGGGAGCTGAGTAGTGGTAGCATTGTCTCTGAAGTAGAAAAACAAGCCTTGGGTGGTTAATGTCTCCTTGGCAACCAAAGCTTGTGTCACGATAACGTTTATCAATAAAGCCTGCCAAGACCTTGGCAATCATCACACGGGTTGTCAATGTGGGAGTGATTTGAGTTTCATGTCATATCGATTCTGGACATAACATTATTTTTAAGAAGCTTGTAACGAATCTTACACTATAGTACTCAATTTCTCTTGCACTGCGCCTCAGTCAGAGATTCATCTCCCAACTGAAACCACTTCTTATTGGTTTCAGCGAATACAGCCATGTCTTTCCGACCAGGCTTATAAAGAGGCCAAGTAACCCCCTTCCCATCATGCGGATGCTTCTTCGGATTCTGAGCAAATGATAGCCAAAGACCTGAATGAAAGTCATCAATTTAGTGTACGAGCTCCCACTTTGAACAGTAAAAGTGACTCACTCTGCATGCCCTCGGCAACCTGCCATTCGTACTCCGTAGAATTACCGCGGTACTCGTAATGTGTTCCGAAGAGAAGGGGAAGTTCCGCTTATTTTCATGTTAGAACTGATGGCATTATCTCCATTGACCGGACTTACCGCTGTGAGTTGCACCAATCCAAGGCAGAGGTGAGATATTAGAGAAGTTGCCAGTGTAATAGTATCGGTAGGTAGGGTATCCATACTTCGCCCGAGCGCTACCAGATACTTTAGTGGTTGTTCGTTTGATATAAGTACTGAAAACTCACTTGACTTCCGCCGCTACTGGGCACACAATAGCGTTAAGCCCAATTGCTGTTTGTGCAGCAGATACGCCGCTTTTGTTGTAAGCACCAAAGCCAGCGCCTTCATTCGCATTGTTACCAAAGATCCACGGCTATTTGATTTTGTTAGCATAGTCCGCTTTCTCGAAAGTACACTACAAGTTACGAAACAACTTACAACTTTTGTGACCAAACCTCGGGCAAGTCGATCCGTTGTATTAGAGAAAGCTGTTATGTTATCTCCAACTGGCGTAAACGATATAGCTGGGGTTTCCGAATACACCTTTTGCAAGATTGAAGCATCCACCTTTTGCATACAGCTGAGTTGTTTCGATCCTGAAATTTTGCCACAACCAACCTTGCTAGCAAGTGTGTCGAAATCAGAGTGGTTTCCGTAAGCTTTGGCTAGCATACCCGGGGCACCAGAGTCAGAGATCAAACCCTTGACGATCAAGTCCTTTGGGTAAGAGTAGCCGTACATTCCGACAGAACCGGCTCCAGCTGACTGGCCCCAAAGCGTCATTTTCTCAGGATCTCCACCGAAAGCGAGGATGTTGTCTCGGGTCCATTCAACCACCATGCGCTGATCAAGCAAACCGACATTCTGGTGAGCAGCTTCAGCGTTGGGGAATCCGAACAGGTTGACTCGGTAATTCATCGTAACAACAATGTGAGACTGGGTCTTTTGGATCCACTTGTCCGGTATCTTGTACAGTGAATCTGCGCCACCACCGGTAAAACCACCACCAGGGATGTAGATGAAGACCGGGAGACGTTTGGAGGTTGGTTTCGCAGGGGTATACACGTTGAGATACAAGCAATCCTCAGAGTCTCCGCCATTGATGAGAAATTGAGTCATATACTCTGTGTACACTGTTGGGTTTTTGCTGACGATCTGCTTGCATGATGGTGCATACTTGGTGGCCAAAATGTGACCAGCGTCTCGCTTGCGACGGGGTGGCTGGAAGCGAAGAGACTTGAGAGGTGGCTCGGCGAAGGGGACTCCCAGAAATTGTCGAACATCGGGGGCTGTCTCATTGATGAAACCTTTGAGTTGCCCACTTGTCGTCTTTATCGTCAATGCATCTGAAGTATGAACAGTTCGTGACTCGCCAGTTGCGGCTGATGCCACAACGGCTGCAAAGATTGTGAGGGGTCTCATATTTGTTGTGAGATAAGAGCTGGACAAGTATCACTAGGAGAGGTATTGATGACTCTATTCTTGTTTATATATGATCTGGCAATTACAAAAGCTAGATGCCGACTTTCCGTGATGCCATGGACGGGTAAATCTTTATCAAACATACCGATGATTGCATAACACTAATCTGGGGTAGTGGGGCGCGAAACGTGCTATACGTGGAGAAACATGGGGAACCGCGATTAAAGGGAGCACCACTAATTTGCTATTCCGAAAGGTATAGGATCAACACCGATGGGGCCCAAGGGTTCATCTCAAGTGGACACTCGATCAGGAACGTTTACCCACGACACGGCCTTGTTGACGGGGATCTTTGGCGTCATGGCATACTTGCCGTTTAGCGTATTCTTTCCCCGCATTGATACCTCGGTCTCGGTTCGATGCTGGTCATTTCAACTCCGAGTCGGGTGGACATGACAGGGTCAGGATAAACGTTTGGGATGACTACATATATGCATTGGGTGCGGCCATCAACTGTGGCATCCGCAACGGAGAAGTAAACCGTACAGTAGGATCGTGTTGAGAGTCGAAGCAAACTCTGCGCTTAATTGGGTGGTATCACCCGACATCAAAAGAACATTTCGGATGTCGCGTAAGTGAAAGGAGCTTATTAATGGGCAAGTTTGACATCGATATTTAATCTTGGAGTTGGTGAAGGATGACCGTCGCTTGAAACTCGTTGACTGCCGTCTGAGTGTTAACCACAACTCTTTTCTGCAATTTGGAAGGCAGCCTCCCCGAACTTACTAGAAGGAAGAATGCGGCAAATCTATATGAACGAGATTTCAAGCGCCTTGTAAGTATCGCTGTTCAAATTGCTTTGAGAAGGATTTCACTCCTTGTTTTTGGTATCTTATCTGGTATCTTATCTCAAGTGTCTCCGATAAGATTGCTGAATCATCTATGTTGGCTAATCGGTGACCATAACCGTACCAATCACATTGGCCATGCTGACTCATCACGAAAGGGCTACCCTAGAGACTCATGTAATACGCAAACACAATTGTAACAGTACTTGTTCGGAGCTTTCAGATGTGCTTAATTCCTGACTAGTTATAAATAGATGGCTCACGTACATTCCATGAAATATGTACCAAGAAACTTGCTTCCTTTTCTTTGTAACTCGCTGCAGTGCCACTTGAGTTCTCGATTATGCCGTGGCCATTTGATGAAGAAATAGAACGTACTGCCGGCATGGTCATAGTCACTAGTACATATTTCGAGAGACTCCCCGATCATATTACCATACTAAATGAATAATAGATTGCTGGTGGATGTTGTTTTCGCATGGCTTGAAAGTCGGTCATCGACTTGACATCAGGAAATGGCCTACTCGATAAGATAAAGGGGAAGCTCAAACAGTGGAGACACCCCTCACAGAGAAACAGCTTGTCCTCTTTCTGCTCCTCACCCTCGACATCGCCTCTTCTTCTCCCTCACATACTTTTTACCGTGTCGGTATAGAGAGTCAAGGCTTTTGGTAAAGATCCACTTGATGCGAGATACTTCCTCGTTCTTCTTTTCACATTTAGTTCTTATACAGGTCTGAAATGACGCGTCCAGGCCGCTCATCGATCGCACTTGGCAGTGATCGGCTGGTAGCGGTCAATGAACCAGCCGAGACATTCTTCAACACTCCATTCCGACCGTTGGCTTGTCCTATCTGATATCCCTTGTACGAGCTCTTCCCCGATTATAGTCGCCGTATTTCCGTTTCCACGTTGGGACGTTGAAAATTATAGACACGTCAATCGCAGCTCACAGACCCATTCTGCGTCTCCAAAATCATCAATAAAGAGCCACGCCCGGTTAGCTCAATCGGTAGAGCGTGAGACTCTTACGAGTACGCGATCTCAAGGTTGCGGGTTCGACCCCCGCATCGGGCTGTTCCTATATAAATTCGATTGCGAGCGTCAGCGAGGCTTTCCATTTTTAACTTTTTCGCAAAATGATTTATTGACTACTCTTTCTTATACTGTGATCAAATTTGTTACATTGTTGACGGTTGACGCACAATGATCACGACCTACTACTGACATTGTTCTGTGATTCTAGCCTCTAGCGCCGGATATAATTTTAAAAGGGTCTGGAAACTAGGAACCTTTTCTTTCTTCACAGCATAGTTTTGTATGGACGAACTCAACACGGTCTGCCTCCGTTTTACCACTGTTCATAGACTGTCGAGCATCGTAAATTTTCTCACCAGACAAAGACGCACTCACACGAGCAGCTCCAATAGTTGTGAATTCGAGCACTCAAATCATCATACATCAAACAACTCCAACGCTATGAGATGCAACCCAACACCAGGGCTCAAGGAATATTTCACTCCGGCTTACGCCCGTAGACAATCTTGAGTCGACAGTACGGATGATGCTTGCCTGAGCGCATCTCCCGCCGAAGCTGAGAGCAATAAACCATCACCTCTTCCTGAGACCAGCCAAGCACAAAGCTTGCCATGTAAAGCACAAAACCTTCCAAGTCCTGATCCATAGCGGCGTGCGAGAACCTTCCGATCTCCTTCATCTTGGGGTCCTTCGGCCAGGCACCAACAGGAGCCTACACAACCCGTCCCGATTAGTATTTAGACTCTGGCGGATATACTTGCAACTTACCTTGAAATCCCATGTCTGAATATCCACAAATCCTGCCTCTTCCATCCCCTTCTTCTGGAGATCATCGTCGAGAATGGTAAAAGTTCGCCCAAGCTTCTTTCCACCCTCTATAAAGAACTTTCCCCACTCGCCGATGGCGCTACCTTCTACGACACTACCGTCGTCGCTTTCCAGCATGGCCGATGCTTCGAAGCTTTCGACCCAACCGCCCGGTGCGCAAGCCCGATATGCCTCGTGGAACAATGCTGACCAATCGCTGATGGAGCCGTAGAGATAACGCATGTAGATGAAGTCGAAGGAATTGGGAGAAAAGGTCCAGGGCTGAGTACAATCTTCGATTTCACTGAGCAAGGATGAGCTGCAGGATTCTAATAGTCCTCCGATGAATTGACTTACAATTTGATGTTTGGGGGTACCCAACTGGGCTGGATAGGCGAGATATCTGTTCCAGTCACTTCGGCCTGGGGGTGTTCATCTGCAAAGTCGCTATTCAACTGTCAGAATTTCGTACTTCGGTTGTTCGAAGGGATCACAAACATTGCCCAGATACCTGGAAGGCGTCATATATAAGTAGTAGCTCATATTGAAGATCTTGGACCCTTACCTGTACCTGTGCCCACATCAAGAACCGACTAGACTGCGTTAGCCTTGAAGCTAGTTATCGGGAAAATTTTAGACATACCTTGACGTCATCCTTGACTGGAGAAAGGTGGAGCTTTCCCTCGAGGGTGAGGGCTAGGAAATGGTGACTGTAAATTTGTTAGTTACTTTCAACTACATTGAGATACTTCGGCCTTTACATAATATCCATAGCCTCATTTTGTTGTTCGTCATTGGATGCCCTGATCAACCATTAATCAGCAGGCCTTGATATCGGAAAGTGGCAAGTATACCAGTATTCAGCGTTGCCTCTTTCTGAATGATAAGTCCTTCCTCTGATCGTCCTGTAATTGAGGATACTCGAATTCATAGAGGCAGTTGACGATTCAGCGTCATTACCCAGCGATGAATCGGCATCGTCGTCGTGTTCAGCGTCCTCGCAGTATATGTCAGCTCAAATCACATTCCACTCGACACTCAGATTCTTAAACTCACATGTGCTAGCGTGGCCCAGTGCTCAGCGTCGTGAAGTGCGGCGCCTTCTGCTGGCTCAGCGCTAGCCCTCGACCTCACCGACACAGGCGACTTTGCCGATACAGGGGACCTGGGTGATTGCTTGAGGGATGAAGCCTTGTCGCTCATGATGCACACGTGTCGCACTGCAGTGTCGGTTGACGTATCAGGTGTGACTTCGTCGGTGCACGACTTTTGTTGCAATGATGTCTTGTGCAAAAAGGGTTTGCGGGGTTCGGCTCGACTGGAATATTCTCGGGTGATTGATGTTGCATGAGTGCGGATCAGTACCTGAAATGTCTTGCAAGGATTTTTACGAAGTGCCGCGCAGGGGTATGTTCAAAATGGCAAAAGTGATATATGATCAGTTGAAGGCACACGACCTTCAGATAGAGAAACACAACCTCTAAAGGAGATTTGATAGGAAGGAATCAAGTATCGTTTTTCCATATCTACCGCAAAATCTCTTGGTAAATAGACATCGAAGTGTGGAAACATGATGGGCGATTCTGCTGTGCCTGGTATAAAATACGACGATAATCCTTGCCTTGCTCCCGAGCGAAATGTCGGTCGAAATTTCTGCAATCTACCACATCGTGGCTTCAACACTCTAGTCTTATTGTCCAACGAGTCACGCCAGAAACGTAAATACCGAAATCATAACTGGCAGGATTGGAATCGGAGACTCCGATGTACCTGCATGATAGGCACCAACACCCCCTGGCGCCCTAGCCATCGATCATACGGGCAATGGTGGAAGAAGGGTGGTCTGAAATGTCCTACAAAGTAAGTGATGATTTTTGGTTAGACTGGTTCGAAGGTTGGGGAGGTTTGGGCTGACCGGATGAGGATCGTATAGACACTCCTTTTGAAGCTTGGCTACCATGGAAGTATAATCGCTTGAGATCAATAACACTGATAGTGTCATGAGCTCCCTCAAGTTAGTTTGATCATGAAGCACACGACAGCTCATCATTATACGAGAGAAGTAAGATGCCTATGAGACCTCCTACAATCAGGCAAGTGTAAAGTGGTCGAGACCAATTCCAGGAATGGGCGATACTTATATCCCGGCAGTGATTCCGAATCTCCCGGCTTGTTAATCTATACTTATGAAGTAATTGTGTGTCACACGTGGCATATCGATTCTATCTTATTAGCCGGATCTGTCCCAAGAAGAGTTGTTAGATAGCCTTGTCCGATCAATACAGGCAAAGTCTTTGGTCTAACGAGCCATGGGAGTTGACTTTCAAAGCAAATCAAAGGGTCAGCGGTGCGTTGTCTTCGATACTTTGGCTCTGAGCTCTGATCTCTCACGTTAGAAATGGAAATTAGATCTGCAAGGGACATGGGGTTGCAGTGATCCTGCCTCGGCAAAATTTCACATAACACTAAGCTTTTAACCAATCGGACCTATACAAGTTAGTCAAATAAAATTTCTAAATCCCTTCCCAGCTGAATCGGTAGAAGAGGTCCATCATGCCTAGAAGCTATCCACAAAATCCGCCATCTTACACAGCTTTCCATCTCTCTCGGCTGCGTTGATTTTTGAATTTCAACCTTTGAAAGCTACCACAGGTGATCTACATATACTTTCAATGAAGCTGATTGAAACCATCAAAATCATGATATACACTTAAAACACCAGTGCGTCTCTACGCACCAGCTTTCTCGATACTCACTTTCATGGTCACATAGTATTTTCGTTCTCGTACAGTTTATAACTTCTCGCCATGTGGAAGCCTTGTTATTCAGATTATTTCGGGTGGTGCTTCCAACTCTTGACCGTCATAGGTCTTGCAACGCCTTGGGTTAGCTTCTCCCTCGGAGTCATTGTCGACCTGACGCACAAGGATGTTTTTTTCATGGGCTGAAATCGCCACCTCAGTGCTCGGGACTCCTCTGAAAGTTCCCGATGCTTTGCTCTATTGGTCCATCAAGATCCATGATCCGGCACTATTAATGCCTGAAGACCTTGTCATCGACCCTTCTACCGGATCTGGGGTTCCACCTTGCACCGGCACATCTCTTGGTGCTTAACATTTCACTGCTAAATAGGGGTGTAATTATCGCTACACGTGGCATAGTTCTACTCAGCACCATTTTGGCGGTGGTTTACTGTGCTGGGTTAAGTTGTTCTTCTTCCAAAATGGCTGGTATGCAAGTGATACAACCTGACGTTTTGTGTCCGTGCTTACCGACAATCGGATGCCCTTACCCAATGATGTATTAGTTCTCTGCTACTGAGCGAGGCGCTATTTTTGTTGCGTCCGCTGGGCTCTTGACTTTGTCTTCGTCATCTCTTCAGTGGGCACATGCGGAAATTCATGACCTAAGCTCAAAGAAGAGCAGAATTGAATATCGCGGCTATCGAGAGTCATCGTCTTCAACTGTAATGCAACGTAGGTGTATGCAGGTGTGGAGCTGCGACATGCTTGTTCCGATCAGGTTGATGAGCTACCACGCACCTAGACCTAGAGAATTCTTTTTTGTCTTTATTTATCATGATTAGCTAGATATATAACTCAAACGCTGACCTATTGAATTGGCACGACCTTCCTAACTTCTCTCAGGAACTGCAGCTGGCAAAATGGTCTTATCAAGTCGGAAAGATTATTCCATGATACATAGATCCATTATATTCTGTAAAAATGAACTGTGCCGCAGTTCCTTGTGGGCTATCACCCCCTCACCATTTTTCAAGTGTTTGTAAGTAAAACCTTATGCTCCATAGTGCGGAATTTTGGTGCCCGATACAAACAAGGACCCTTGACAGTTGGCAACGGCAAAAATAACACAGAGAACGCAAGCTTAGAGTTACTGGCGAGTGCGTCTGAAGAAGAAAAATGACCCAGTCAACCGTAGATCGTGCATGTACCCTCCAGTTACATGTGGAAAACGAGCCCAGGGTATTAGAGCAAAGCATGTGAAGCCCTAGGTGTATGTAACAGTGCCCCAAATGATCTCCAGCTCCCGGTAAAAACGGCAATTTAAGCGTCTTTTGCCGTCACTTGGATAGGTATATCGGAGTGTCCGACATGCCTATTCGGAATATCGGGAACCAGGGTACTTTTTAATTTCTTCGGATTTCTTGCTCAAAGAGGCAATTCAAAGCAGCAAGGCGCAGTACATTTGCAGCCCTGCAGCATAGTGAGGCTCTTTTCTATCTACCATGCGCAGTCACGGGACTTACTTGAGGTTAATTATCCTCAATAGCATTCCTCAGGTTACGGCGGAATGTAACGAATGCTCAATTGGTTGATTTAATAACAGGCTCTCCATATCTGGTATAGTCACTCGAAAATGGCTTCGTCTAAAAGAATCTGTGCTGTATTGGGCATCGAGAAAGACCGCATAGTATTGACTGTGGAACTGAGAGACGGTCAAGGCAATAGGACAAGATTACACGCTATGGAAGACCACGCATCACAAACCCACCAATCTAAAACTCTACCGCCTATAATATAACGCCGAATTACAAGAATGAGACGCCGGACCCCTGGAAGTACCTGAGACATGCATGCTATACCTTTACAGGCTGACGGGCAGCGCGGCCATCTCATGATGGAGCGCTTTGACAGCGCTACCCAGGCTCACAGTTGATAGCTGAGTTTGTTTGGAGTTTTACTCCCAGAACGAACCAGAAATAGAAGTGATCGTTCTGGTTTTTATTTGAACAGCTATATTCAGGTAAACTTAAATGATCCTGCGGTGCATATATGAGTACTCTGGTCGCCGCCGTACTAACAGGTGAATATGGCTACTCGTCAGAGTAACTAAAACAATGTCGTCGATCACGCTACCACTAGCCATTATCATATTCTTGGCGATCTTATCGAAAGCACTAATAGAATATTACCGCGGTCCACTCCATTACCTTCCTGGGCCGTGGTATACTCGCTTTACCGGGCTTCCGCTATTCTATGCCCGTGCAGTCGGGACAAGCCGAGATCATCTCCAGCATTTACACCAACGCTACGGCCCTGTTACAAGGGTTGGACCGAAAGAGGTTTCTATCAATAGCATCGATGGTTACTACAAAATCCATGGTGTGGGCAGTCGCTGCATCAAATCGCCCGTCTTCGACAGGATCCGCTTCAGCCACTCGCCCATGCTGTTTACCATGCGCGATCCTCGACTTCACGCACAGCGGAAACGAATCCTTGGCCGTGGCTTCACGGCTATGAGGGAGAAGCAGGAGACAAAGATTCGCCAGCTTGCTGAATTCGCTATGTCTAATATAAAGAGCGAGATAAAAACTGGTAGAGCTGATGTGTACAAGTGGTGGCGGTGCCTGGCAGTTGATGTTATCAGCGAGATGTCCCTCGGGAAACCATTTGGACTGCTTCAACCGGGCGGACAAGAGTTGCCCGTTTACAAGGCATTGTGTAACGCTGGTCCAAATGTCATTCTACAAGTGGCATTGCCCAATTGGCTTTTATCCCTCACGAAACGATCACCCATTGCCTGGCTTCGAGACGTGAGCCGGTTTACCGACATCATCTTCGGCCGCGCAACAGCTGCACTGGGTGAATTACGCTCATCGTCAAATTGCGGGCCTAGCATCGTTCAAAGCATCTTGAGTCAAGATGAGATGAGCAAGAAACCAACTCTAAGCGCCGATGAACTGGGTTCCGAGGTATCTATGATGCTGGTAGCTGGTTCTGATAGCACAGCTGCCACGCTGACATATGCTACATGGGAGATTATCAGAGACGTAGACCTGAGGAGAAAAATAGAAGATGAGGTCATCACCCTCAGCCCTGACTTTACTACTCAAGATGTCGAATCTTTGCCACTTTTGGGCAGTGTGTTAGAAGAAGCTCTAAGACTCTACAACCCCGCGGCTGCTCTTGCTGAGAGACTGGTCCCTCCAGGCGGTATCCTGGTTCATGGATACGACATTCCAGGGGGCACGATGGTTTACACAACAGGGTGGCTTATATCACGCCTTGAAGAGATGTTCCCTTCCCCAAATACGTAAACCGCTCTCATCGGAGCACGATAGTGTTGATTTGATAACACCAGACAGATTCGATACTTATCGTTTCATGAAGCCATCGCCTGAACAAAAAAGGGCCCATGTGCCTTTCAACATTGGCGCTAGAAGCGGTATTGGAATGCATTTGGCGCGCATGGAGATTCTCGTCACGCTCGCTATTTCTTTCCGGGAGTGTCGAGGCTTACGTCTGCATGAAGATATGACGGATGAGATGATGGCGCAAGTTGGCGAGTTCTTGATAGTACCCGAGCTGGTAAATGTGTCATTAGCATGTAAGATTGGGTTCAAATTAGACATTAGACATTAGACATTAGACTAGATGAGAAATTGATGATGATACTTTCTTATTCGGTTTAGGCGTGCTTCTCAACAAAAATGCGTCTCCAGGTTTCTCAAATCCCCACAATCTCCTATTTATGCCATGCGGAGGCTAGATCTACCGCCGAACTAGGACCAGTGGGGTAAGCATCGGCTATACAAGATATCTCCGTACAAAGATATACCACGAATTCGACCCCATGCGCATCTTTTCAATATCTTACATTTTTACATCGATAATACTGGACCTCCAATTGGCATCTCTGACCTTGCTTCGCTACGATGCCGTTCTTATCCTCCCCCTCACCCACGATTACACTCCAGCGATCTGCCTTTCTTGAGGCTATTCAAAAGCATGATCAATCATGCATCGCCGTAGTCGAGAACGAGTCGGGCGCCAGCTTTACTTATTCTTCACTACTGAAGAGCATCGCACACGCGAAGGAAATTCTGTTGTCCAAATCAGGCCGCAACGATATCTCTGGCGAGAGAGTTGCTTTCATGGTAGAAAGTGGCTATCAATATGTCGGTGCGTATTTTCAAATCGATCAAGAGAAGTTTTGTGCTAAGTGATATAGTTACACTCTTGGCCATCCTTGCCTCCAATGCTATTGCTGTGCCATTGGCGCCTTCATTTCCCGCACCAGAATTGAGATATATCATCGATAACAGTAGTGCTCTTGTTTTAATCTCTTCCGCCAAATACGCAGTCAAGGCGGAGGAAGTGCTCAGTCAAGGTCTAGCAACATCACATCTATTCTATCAACTCACAAAAATGAGCGATATCTCAGATGAAAAGCAAATCGACTTGTGTGATCTCTCCGATGGGCCCCAAGGCGGCATGATGCTCTTCACCTCAGGAACCACAGCAAGACCTAAGGGTGTTGTTCTTACTCAGGGCAATCTCACCGCTCAAGCGAGCTCTCTTAACGAGGCATGGCAATATGTACCCAATGATAGGCTTCTACACGTCTTGCCTCTCCATCACATTCACGGCACTGTCAATGCTCTTCTGACACCAATCCTTGCTGGGAGTTCTATTGAGTTCATGTATCCTTTTAACGTGAACTCTGTCTGGACGAGATTAGCCACACCGTTTCTGGAAGGCTCAGGCAGTACCAACAAACTCGACGGTACAAATAACGACTCTTACAGTATGACCAAGACGCCTGTAACATTCTTCACAGCCGTTCCAACTATCTGGTCTCGTCTTCTGAAAGCCTATGAGTCACTCTCGCCGGATATGCAAAAGGCTGGCAAGCAGGCTGTCTCCCCGAACTCCTTGCGTCTCAATATCTCGGGCTCAGCTGCTTTGCCCAAACCCATTCGAGACGGCTGGATGGAACTATCGGGTGGCAACCTCCTGCTTGAACGATACGGGATGACCGAAGTTGGCATGGCCCTGTCATGCGGTCTTGACGATATAGATCGTGTGGACGGGTCAGTAGGCTGGCCTCTTCCTTCTGTAGAGGCACGTCTCATGGAAACTAATGATGAAACTGGCATCCAAACGGTGATCCAACCTGGTGAAGAGATCGATGTTTCTGGCAAAGAACGAACAGGGGAGATTCAACTTCGAGGACCTACAGTGTTTAAAGGTTATTGGCGCAATCCTGAAGCAACAAAGAAAGAGTTTACGATCGATGGATGGTTCAAAACGGGCGACATCGCCATTCGTCGTTCTGCCCCTGACTCTGGTCTAGGCAAATCAGGTTCTTGGGCTCAAGGACCGGCATATTTCATTCAAGGCCGTCGAAGTGCTGATATTATCAAAACAGGTGGTGAAAAGATCTCGGCCCTAGAAGTCGAGCGTGAGATCTTGGCATTACCGCAGGTCGAAGAATGTGCAGTCGTGGGGCTGCCCTCTGAGGCATGGGGACAAAAGGTCGCAGCTGTGCTTGTTTTATCTCAGCAGTCTGAAGAGCAAATGAGTCTGCAGCAGTTGAGGAGTGCGCTGAAGCTTCGTATAACAGCGTACAAGGTTCCTCAGGATATGGAGATTGTGCACAGTTTGCCGAGAAATGCTATGGGAAAGGTTAATAAGAAAGAGTTGGTAGGCAGCGTGTTTGGTTCGGTGGAAAAGATCAGGAGAAGGAGTATTGATTTCGGAAGGAAGTGAGTGATAATGGTCGAATTAAGATTAGTTCTCACAGATTTCAGCCAACAATTTTATAGAAATTCCATTACAAACATTGCATGATCATTGATGGTCTTGAGGCTGCTGATTTCACGGAATGGATTGCGATCTGTTCCGTAAATTATACTACCTATGCACGTAAGAAGTTAAGTAACATGAGAATGTAGGTAATGTATAAATCTAATTTAGAGACAACTATATAACTACTCTTTATAGATACTACCGTATATTGGCGCGCGCTTAAGATAGTCCGAGAACGCGCCGAGAACACAACAGAGGCGGAGCACGACCCATATCATATCGCTTCATCACACTTCATCACAATTTGATCTTTCATGATACTGCGTATTTACCCACGTTTCCCATCACCGCCAAAGACATGGAGAATATTCGAAGCGATACAGTGCGAGCCCTCAATGCCATTGCTGGCGCTGGCCTTCGGTACCCAGACGATCGACTGCTGGAATGCTTTGTTAAAGACTCAATAGATCCTAGAACTGCCGCTCGCTATTTGCTTCAACGCTCCGAACATGATGGTAGCGGCATGGCTGTACTGGTATCCGAATGGAAAGAGTTGATCTCAATGTGTAAGTCTGCCTCAGTAACGTCGAAGCTTCCTACTCACGGCATCAGTCCTGAGTGCATCCGCACACATGCTACCGATACCCGACAAAGAGACTGCAGCTGCTGTCAAGAGGCGAGATGGTAGCAACTGCCGTATCACTGGCTCAGAGGGCTCTCCCATGGATCCCCTGATCGTTCGCCCCATATTGGCAGTCCCAAAGAATCTTGGCAAGGTACGTGCAGCGCAATCTCCATTTCGAATTTGACATCACTGACCAGAAGACCAGTAGTCTCTAGATGAGTTGCTTGGCTATTTCCTCGGACCAGATGTTAAGCAGAAATTATTGACGGACCTTGTTCTTATTGAAAGCCCCCACAATCACTGGCTGGTTCGCGGGTCTGCGGCAATCGCGGTATCACAAGGATATTTTCAATTCTCATTCTTCGAGGACCAAGAAGTGGGTAATTCATGATCCGGAAAGACTTTATAGTTTTCAAATGATGACTTACATCTATCCAGTACCTCATTTCCCAAGTCCAGATCGGAGGTCCAGTATATCCTTCAATCCTAGGTGAGGTGTCACCGGTGCGAACTGTCTCTTTTAGTGACGTTTCGGATTCAGGCGTACCTCTTCCTGATTCAGATTTGCTGAAAGTCGTCTCAAGTCTTTCGCAATCCAAAAGATGGTTCTCCGTTTCACAGGAAATCGAGGTCAAATCACATCGACCAGTCAACAGCTTCTTGTCAAATCGTTCGCTGTGGCATCGCTGCTCAGAGTATGCCGCTCTCGCCTTCGCGACACTGTGTCGTTTGATGCCCACTTCCATCCGTATACCATTCTACCGTTATTTGGAACAGGTCGGAGGTCGACTATATGGTCCATCCAGCAGTTTCAAAGTGCGACAACTACCTTTCGGCATGTATCTCAAAAGAGCCAGCATGGAAGATTTCGAAGGACTGGCGAATGAGTACGGGGCTTTACAGCTCCTGAGGCAGAATACCAATGTGCCTGTTCCTCGTCCTTTGGATCTCGTGTCTGGCATAGACACCTGTTACATGTTGTCTACTCAGCTTCCAGGTCACCGTCTTGGACAATGCATCGACTCTCTTTCCGACCGTGAAGTGAAGGCATTGGTAGACGACTTGGAGGGATATTTGAGAGAGATGCGTGCAATTTCGAAATCCTCAAAGTATGTTATCTGCAATTCCATCGGTGGGCCCTGCTACGATTTTCGCATCGTCGCTTGCAAGGATTTCGATGAAGAACGAGGATATTTCTTCGGGCCCTTTCTCACTGAGGATGAGTTCAACCATTTGCTAGAAACCCCAGCACTGCCGGGCGTTCGCCACCGGGCTGGCCATGAGATTGTCTTTACCCATTCGGATTTGAATATGAGAAACATTCTGATGTACAGTGGTAGGCTTTCGGGCATTGTGGATTGGGAAAACTCAGGATGGTATCCTGACTACTGGGACTATACCAAGGCTCGCTTCATCACCAAATTGGACCAACGATTCTTGGGAATCGTGGACATGGTATTTGAAAGATTTGGGGAATTTAAGGGGGAACTTGCAACAGAGCGTCAACTTTGGGATTATTGTATGTAAGCGTCCATGGGCCGGTCTATATGCATATGCTTCTCAAGGACAGGGAATGATACGTTATTGTACCTACCCTCCGTTAAGCAGCTCTTTGATAAACCGATCATTATTTACCTTGTACCGATAGAATGATTTTACAGCAGGAATGAGTCAAGAAACGAAAAAGGATGGAAACTGTACTGTTCAAAGTTGATCGACTTGTAGTGTAGCAGCTTGTATCCTTCAAGTGCGTAGGCTTTCAGATGCGTCCAACATGGAACGAGGGGCAAAAAATGGTTCAAGCTCCACTCAGTGCCCGCATGTATCCGTTAATGAAGATGCCATCGTGCGTGGACTGTGTCAAGCCTTGAATCAACATCACCTTAAGCTATGGTTTATGAATGCTTAGTTACCTCGGGTTCATGATCTCGAATTTTACAGCCGCTTGTCTGCTTAATCTAGGTGCTCTTGCACACCAATTATGGCGTCTGGGTATGATCCAAACATCCTTACTGTCCAGAAATCACTCCTCTTGTTGAGGTACCCATGTTAGACGTTACCACATATCTCTCCCTTCAATTTCTTCTCGCAGTGCCATTAGACCGACTCTGGAGATACACGTTAGCACCCGACCCCTTAGGGAGGATGTACTTGCCTGTTTGACAGTCGTTCGCACAGGTTGACAAACTTCACATCAACATTGCCGTTGATGTCAATAGTAGCCATGCCAATTTTGTTGTTGAGACCACGATCAACGGCATCCATCTTCATGTCGAGATCGCGGCCCATCTGGTCGACTTTGACCTCAGTAACCTTGATGATTGGGTGGACATCATTGGCAGCATAGCCGAGATACGTGACCTGCGTCGTGATTTTCGAAACGTTGTCTTTGACCTCCGCTAGTCCGTTCTTTATCTTGGTAACATCGCGCTGAATAGTCGAGACCTGCGAAGAAAGCCGGTTGATAGCGGATAGAATGGCTCGGGATTCGGACGACATGGTGTTGTCACTAGGTAGGCTGCGTTCCTCGGCAGGAACATCTTTGGCAGAAGGAGTAACGGGGGCCGTGGTCTTTTGCCCAGCCATTTTGATGAACGTGGGTGAGAAATGAGAGTGATTAGGCGTGGCGATGATACTGTCGTGAGGAGGTATGAAGATGAAAGTTGTAAGATGAAAGTTGTTGAGAGGAAACGAAGAAGAGATGAGTTGAAGGGTTCGACGCCATAGAAGATAAATAGGGTGAGAGTTGTAATGACTGCTTGGGACTGGCAGAACAGCATAAGCACCACCTTTCGCGTTGTTCGAGTGAAAGAACAGGTAGGCACATATACAGGAGACGGCATCACGTGCAATAGTCACTTGATACTTGGATAAGTAGTAACCATAATGAACAGTCACCTTTGCTCGTGGTTTATTGTTTATGCACGCCTCACAAAGGGTGGTTTCATCAGCAACATCACAACAGCACAATCGTACAAAGGACTGTTCGTTATGAGCCACGGCAAGCGGATATCCTACAACTCGTTCGTACATGTTTTTACATGTCCAATACCCAATCGCGAAGAGCCAGAGCCATAGCCGAAAATTGATCATCGAATACCGTCACTCAATCTCATCTTATAAACTTGATGGGTCCTGCAACGATATCAAACAAGCTTATCTAATCAACGAATAGCTTTCCTATATCGGTAACGGTTTTAAGGGGCTATCGAAAATCCCGACGCCAGGTCTGGCCCTGCTAGCTCATAGTTCTTGGCTGTAAGTTCAAACCTTGCCGTTGGCAAGATGCTATAACCAGGTTTATGGATAGGCATCAACTGACTTGGCTTCATTATTGATAGATCCTGGTACGTTCTTTGTCTAGCTTACATACCTGAGTGCATGAAGCCGTGCTTACATAAACCGAAACTTGTGTCTTTTGGTCAAGTTGAGGGAGACATGCATACCCGAGCGTGCGATCGAGAGCAGGCCAAAGCCACAGGGCGCTGTGTCTGCAAAGATACCCGACGGGTCCGGGGCAGGAATTAAGGCGGGATTCAAGGCGACTCTAGCTTCAAAGCTTTACCGATGTTCATTGGATGGCCCTACCTGCGGGACGGCTGACAGCATTCCAGTCTTGGGTTTCTGTTCTTGATCAGTTCTAGCTTCAACTCAAACCACGCCTTACATTACAGAAGCGGCAATCACAGGGTGTCGAATGTCTCATCCACTCGGGGAGTTATTAGGACCTTTACCCCGACTACGTGACGTTGTCTTCTCGATGTCGAACCCCCTCAATTACACTTACAATACCAGCACTATAATGAACATCACCGCCGAGCAAGCCGCTAGGTCGCACGAGAGCAATTCAGGGTTAATGGTTGGAGTGGCATCTGGATTGATGGCTTTGGGAATATTGTTGGTTGCAATACGCTTGCGGTGTCGCCTTGTGGTCAAAGGCTTGGGGCTGGATGATATATTCATTGTGTTCGCACTGGTAGGACCAAACCGCTGTTGGGAAGACACCGAAGCTGACTTTTCTTCCTTAGGCTTGCTTTATAGCTTGCGGTTCTTCAATGATTGCGAGTATGACAACCTCAATGACGCATATGAGATAGTGATTAACAAAGATAGTGACGTTCTACGGGCTCGGTAAGCACGTTTGGACATTAAGCCCTGAAACAATGGTCTTTTACGGTCGGGTAAGTCAACTCTGTATGTGGCATGGTTTTTGTGCGCTGACTGCTCTGCTAGTGTTTCTGGCTCTCCATCCTGTTCTACGGGACAGCCATATACGCAGTCAAAATGGCATTCCTACTTCAATACTACCGCATCATGTCCATCTCCAACATGCGCTGGGTCTACATGGGCTTCATGGCTGTCATGACGCTTTGGTGTGTGTCTCAGCTGATCTTTCTATGCCTGTTGTGTATTCCTCTGGAGGCTGTGTGGGACCCAAACATCAAGGGGACATGCTTCAAGCACCAGACAACCATGTGGTATGTCAACGGCATAATACACACCATTCTTGATTTTGCCATCATCGTCATGCCGCTACCGATAGTTTGGAAACTCAACCTTCCGCGATCTCAGAAGTTTTTTCTTTCGTGTATTTTCGGGTTGGGCATTTTGTAAGTTTCTCAAGTTACTATTCACGGTTGAACACTGATCCGTTACTTTAGCACCGTTGCTATTTCCCTTTTACGCTTGAAATGGCTCTCGCCAGAACCCGATGTCTCATGGTGGAATGTCACGCCGGCATCATGGTCCCTGGCAGAAATCGTCTCAGGCATCGCTTGTGCTTGCCTTCCCACCTATAAGCCTCTAGTTGTAAAGCTCAAGTCTTGGATGTCACGAGTTTGGAAGGGAGACACCACCGATTGTGTACAAGGTCAGGTTGGCACAGGTGATACTGACGCGACACTGGTAGAAATGCAAGATATATTTGCAGGTCAGCCAAAGATGTCTAACAGCATACCTATTTATGGAACACAAACGAGCATCTCTGCTTATGCAAATATGGAGGCTGGCTCGAAGTTCAAAAAGTCCAGGTGGGGCTTATCACGCTGAAACAGTGTAGCGCATGGAAGAATCCAAGGTTTAATTGTTCTCACAGCCAAGCATCATCTGTTAAATTCAATCCTTACACTGAGCTTCCAATGTTCAATTTCTCATCACCATACCACACTCGAGGTTGACCATAACACCCTCCATCCAGTCGCCTCCAAATGAAACACCGCCTTTCGGAACAGGCTCCGCCCAGTCACCTTGACGAAATATAACAGTATCGAACTCATCGCCCTCTTTGAACCGTTCCAGAACGTAAAACATATCGAGAGCATTGCTTGCATCTAATTCCGGCTGTAGCGGAATGGTCTGGTTGATGGAGTTCCGCATGTTGAGATAGACCACCAAGATTCTCAAGTCGGGGAGATGCTCAGCGATCATTTTAAGCTCCTCTCGGGGCCAATCACCCCAGTCACGATGAAGATCGATGGTCAGATTTTGCAATTTGGTGGTCCATTTACCCAGGTTTTGGAGCTGCTTTAGTGATGGAACTGATCTTGGCTCAAATTCTCTCTCTGAGCTTGTCCACACCAGGTTCTTCAGTGAAGAGTCATGATATTCCAAAACAGTATCAAATACATCTTCACTGTATGTACCACTCTCGGTCCACCTGAGGCTCTGGAGCCTCGGATACACCTCCAGGATGAAATCGAGGGCCGGAGGTATGGAGGACGACAGCAGTTTTGTACGGTACGATTCTGCCCATCTGTCCCGTATAGACAGGGAATTGATACCGGTCAGGGCGTGTGGAAGATTTTGGTACAGACCCTTACCCTCGGGAGTTATGACCTCTTCCTTGATTGTGAGGCTATGCACCTGCGAAAAGTCCATGGTCTTCAACCAAAGTTGCATGTTATCGCGGGCAGGGAGGTATCGGCGGTCATACCACTGCCGTGCTCTTCCGTTTTCATGCCAGTAACGAACCTCCCTAAAGCCAGTTGGTTGCTTCATCAAGGGCATAAATCGGTCAAGATGTCATCTACTACGATAATACAAGTTTGGGATCCATTGGAAGAACGGGTTTGTTGAAGGTGATACAGGCCAGGACCCATCTTCATTCGCCCAGTGTGATCTCGGCGGGCGGCAGTCGCCCCAACAGGAAGTGCCGAAATCACATCCCTTGAGAGACAGTATATGTGGTACTGATGGATAGTAATCACTGCCATTTATGTTAATTGACAAGGCGAAGCTATCATGGAGTGTCAAGCAACTCCCAAAAGTGGCTCTCAAACGAATTTCCGAAATGGAATCACACTTTTTCATAGCTTCATGTACGGCTCCATACGTATAAAATATAGGTCCTAGAGGGATACTAGCGTCGAGAATGTTTGGGCAAGGTTTGTCTGGTGTCCATTTTTGTAGTCGCTGGTATCTGTCATAGTCATCTTCGGCATAGGGCGGGGAGCTTCCTAACATGAGATAATCTACTGATTTATCCAAGTTCGTCAGGAACCGGGCAAGAAGTAGAGCTAGGATTAATTTGAAGGAACGCGGGATATTTTGGAACAGCATTATTTCAATTCATTCTTGCGTAAAAAGGTCATGGGCGAGTCTCTGGTTGAGGGCAGCACCATAAGGATGCTCGAGTAAACAACACGGTTTTGCTTCTGCTTACCTGTGAGTCATAGCCACCATCGTTGCCTGCAGGAAATACGAGGATGTTTACAAAAGCCAGTCGTCATCATTTGAGTCAATCGTAATCGTTGTTCCAAGTCCGATACTGGTGATTGTCTAGTTTCTACAGTAAAAGTGCAACTATGGATGTGGGTCTTTGAACTCAGCCCTAGTGTCCCTACGTCCGTCCAAGCTAACCATTATAGCTTCGCTAACGCCACTTTCAATACTTTCAAAGCCCAAGCAATAGTCTGGCAGTCTGGACCTCTGATTTAGATTGATTAAATATCAATGGTCGCATGAGTCCAATGGTGTTACTTACTGTGAAAACTCTGAAGATTTCCCCATGTTTTCACTATCTGCCCTGAACTCAATCAAGCTCATTGCGAACCAACTTTCTGATATTTCCACCCAGAATATTCCATGTACTATCGAGATATTGGCTCTTTATCAACTTGCATCATCAACGATGCCAGCTTGTCTCAGTATCGCCATACAAGCCTGTTTGTTCTGAATATGACACCGATACTTATAGCTGAATATGCGACTACAAATGTTTCCTAGTAAAGACAGCATCTGAAACCACCTCTGATTTGGTTACAGTATCGGACACTACGAGTACGGCGTTATGAACCACATTAACAATTTTATGGAGTCAATGGCTTGATCTGGTCCCGAAGACAGCGGCAATTCGCCTTGCCTCAAGCTATAGAGAGCCGCAAGACTCAAGGGGACAATATGCAGGAGTAAATCGTCATGTTGGTGCTGTGATCGTCGACATTTTACCCCACTAATGCTGACACCCCATTTCGCGCCTCACATCTTTGTACGCCAAGCCGTGGAAGGGTTTCATCTTACCAGTTTCTCCAAGCGTCTCTCGGATCCCTCAGATTTCCGACCCGAATTAGCTCGTCGCCGATCAGGAGTGAAATTTTTTTTGCCATCACCAGGGTCCCCAAGGGGAACAAATGCAACCACCGACGTATCGCGTGTGTGTCAGGGGGCGGCTACATCACACAGAGTGAGTTTTGAAGGTACTCATATAGAGGAATTTCTTACATAGACAACAATGTCGTGATGTAGTAGGAAGGACCACCATAGGAATGTAGCCCAGGAGAACATTTGATGGTGGATACTAAAGCATGATCTGCATATTGAACATAGCACTGCTATCTCGACATTTACTAAATACCAGAGTGCATTCTTCGCTACGCCTAGCTAGCCAGGCCAAATCCTGGTGCGATTGCTGATTTGTACTTTTGAGCTTCAAAGGTATATACACTATGGTACCACTTTGGATGCAAATTTTGATAAATCCCAGGCTTAATAGCGATAGGTTGTTATGGTTTTCTGCGCCGCTGCAACTATCCGTCTTGGGAAGTTTGTAACACAGTATTGCGCCCGCTGGACGTATAGAGCGAGGGATCAATAGATTAATTATGAAGAAGTCAGGCCAAGTTAGCTCGATTGTCAATTAGCCGGCAATACGGCTCAGAATTTGTTCCTGCCAAATTTGGCATAATGCACGGCACAGTCGATAGCTCAGTGTTAGACTTGCAACTAGTGCAGAGTGACATTCAATTGAGCATTACGGGATTGGCTGCCATACACACACTGTAGTTTTGAGTTTTTCTCATTATGAACTATCACAGCTTATTTGTGAATGATTTGTTACAAGTCTTGGTCTAGCGCGGTTACCACACACATGATTGAACCAATCCACAGAACCTTTGCGACGCCTGGTACCCCAGATTTAATGTGAAACACGCGACGAATAGTCTAGTCACATACAGAAGTTGAGAATCCAACTGCCTTTTTGGACTGCGGCCGGCGCCAAATGTTGCCCTAGGAGCGGAAGTCAGCGTGGCCGGCACTTAAGTATGGTTATGAGATCTCGAGGTGGTAGAAGGGTGCTTGATAAGCATGACCAAATGGTGCTTGGGCCACATACAAAGCAGGCCACGAGCCAATGAGGGTCAGAGAGAGGTGGGCTGGCTGTGTAGAGATGAGGTTATGAACCGGGTTTAATAATGTTGAGATCTAAATGGAAATTGTGATCATCCATGCGCGTGAGGGAGTGGGGAGTGGGGATGATCTGTGCTTTTGGCCGGGAGAATCAGGCTGATGTTTGGCCGGTTCAAACCGGACCATGCATTTAAGATCTGCAGATTAAATCACGATTGTACAACGTCTGAGATGAACGACCCGGCGGAGGGCCCCAATTTGGAAATTTGAAATCGTTAGTTGATAAACCAATTCAAGGGGTCCCGCGGTGTTGTGAATGCTGACGCCACCACGTTACAGGACTTTAGAGTTTCGGATAATAACCGTTTGGGGTCATCCTGGGCGATAGCTAACACATTCAATGCACAGTCTAGAATGTGTTGGTGAACCTCTGTAGTGTGGTTTTGGAGATAGTGTGTGACCGTTTTGATATTGAATTACTGGTCTAGTGCTAATAACGCTGAAAATGCTAAAGAAAAATGGTATCTGAAAATATCGTTTGATTACACGATGTGGAATTTTGGGATCGTAACAAGGAACGTCGACGTGAAAGATGCGTATCCGAAACCGAGAACAGTTTATGCCATGTCTGAGCCTCTTGTCTGAACAACGGTCTTCTTGACGAGGACATTCCATCCTTTCTCAGGTCTTGGCTGTCCGTCCTTGTCTGTTGCAAGCTCCGACTGACTGCTGTTCCAACCTTGAAGCTCGCGTACCGAGTCGGACTCGTCGGATCGGCTGCCACGCTTGTAGGACTCGCCCTTGCCATCATCACCGTGGTCAATAACAGTGGTGACACCAATGCGCTTTCCAGCGTTGTCGTGGAGGTCGAAGCCCTCTTCACCGTGGGCACCGACACCGTGGCTGCGGAGGTAGCCGCTGTTGGGATGATTGCTTCCTGTTCGTTGCCAGGGGCGAGCAGAGTTGCCTTGACCGTCGGCGCTGGAGCCGTGGCCGAGGAAGTTGCGGAGGAGAGGACGCAGAGTAGCGACAGCTGAGGCGGTGATACCGAGACCTGTCTCAACTGTTGACCAGATGGCAACGTCGGAGGTGGAGTAGAGGAAGTCATCAATATCAGTCAATGAGTAGAGGTAGGGGAATCGGATGATGGTTGCGCTAGAGGCACTATATATATCATTGTTAGTCATTGTTCGAGTAGGTTCAGAGCAAGAAGCTTACATGGCACCAGCAGCCAAAATACCAGCGACAGAAATCTTAGTTCGCTTGCTCATCTGCAACTTCCAGACGAGGAACATAGGGAGAATACTGTATGTCCAATCAGACAGGCAGCTGACTGCTGAGTAACCGTAAAAAGCGTTGGCAACCACTGAAGCATCGAGACAGTTGCCCGCAGGGGGGTTGGCGGTGTATCGGAGCCAGAAGAGAGACGTAGGTCGGCACTGCAAGACAAAGAGCAGGAAGAAGAACAGACTGTAGAGCTCGGTGAGGGCGGTGATGATGTAGATGACCATTCTGTGGGTGCGGGTCACACAAATTCGGAGCAAGAAGATGGCGATACTGGCTTTGATGGCCATGTTGGCCAGGACATAGGTAGGTTCGCATGTCCACCACATCTACCGCGCTGTTAGACGTGTCTAAGATGCAATGCATCATTGCCGAGTACGTACCTGCATTGCCTTGGGGATATTCTCTTGCGAAATGTCCTTGAAATGACGACCAGTTCCATATCGAACACCAGTAGTCTCGTACGAGACGAAGACGATAAACATGAACTTGTGAATGTTAGTCCCGAGCAATTGACCTATTCAAGACGTCGGTGCGCCTACCTGAGCAATGATGGCAAACCAATCGTCGAGCGCAAACGCCTTGATCACGACAGCACGGCAGTAAACTCGCAACAAGGTGGCGATTGACGTCAGCACCAGAAAGGTGTAGCCAATGCCGGCGATCTGACTTGCACGAGTCTCGATTGCCATTGTGAAGGTTCCTGGTTTAGTTGTTTGGTTGTATATGCAAGGGACCAACAAAGGAAGGGCGAAGGAATGCAATGAGTGGGCTTCTCCTCCCGTAAGCGAAGGGATGCAGAAACAGGGCCCGACTATATATGAGAAGTCAGGGTGCTGGGTGCTGGGAGCCTCTCGACCCATTGCCACTTTGGACTGGTGGGCCGCATTCCAGACCGGGATGGCTTGCTCTGCGGGGTTTGGTTCTGGAAAGTGGATTCTGGGATAGGGGAACAATGTTTGAGTTGGGGAGCCGGCGGAACAAAGCGCCCAAAGAGACAGGATTGTGAACAGATTGGGAATGGCTGCATCTGACGCCCACGAGCGTCTAGCCAAAAGCTGTTTAGTTGTGATGGGGACGTGCTTTAGAGGTTTTGCATCTAGCGGCCGGAGGTTGAGTCAAGCAAGGCGAATTGGCCCACGAGTCAATGTCATAAGGACCAGCCAAACCCAATCAGAGCCAGTCAAAAACGCTCTGACAGATTTTCAAGCCCGACACACTACGGACGGCCTAGTTCGGCGAGTGTTCCATGCAAGATCTGGTCTCGGACTATTCATGGCTTGACCACTCGGTACCCAATAGCAAGGTCCCCTCGTGCAGGGCTACCGCTCGCCACAGAAGCATGCTCCGTCTTTGGTGAGAAAAACTCTGCAGGTCCCTTCTTCTACATAACCCCCCTTCAGTCTGTGCACGCGACAGCTCGGGGTAAACATTGCCCAACAGAGAAAACAATTCATCTTGGCCCTTTGACACGCCTAGTGCTTACAAGCTGTCAACTGGACAATTTAGTCTTTTATTTGTCAATGAAAATCCTTGCCCAGCCCTTGCTAGAGCTGTTG
>JAAGWP010000490.1:0-78193 GCA_013266165.1 Fusarium graminum
CCCCCCCCCCCCCCAATCTTTTGATTTCATGACGCAGTAACCACTCAGGTATTTTCAAAACACCCACGGATAATCCATCTACTCCTCCACCAGTTACCTGCCCTCTGGCCTTGAACTGGCCATCTCACCATATCGTCCACGATTCTTTGTAGTGTCGTATGCTTGGAGCACGCGTGTTTGACTCTCATCGGCTTGCGAGAAAGCATATCCACGTTGCTTGCGCATGCGTTGCACTTGTCGTACCTTTCGGATCGCCTTTTGGAATTGCTCCATCCTGAAATGCATTAGCTAGGCAACATGACTACGCGAGAAAGAATAAAACTTACCTGGGTCGATAATCTTGAATGTTGTACTTTTGGATTTCCTGGATGTGGTGGTATGTTTGGGGTCGATACATACGCTTTGCATACTTCCAAACAAAATCACGCAAGAGACACAAGATGGCGAGACAAAACGTCTGTAACCAGAAGACAGGACTTTCGTAGACCCTGGGGATAGTACCTTGGAACTCTCTGGACACACCAGCCATCGGGGCAACGATACCGTAGATGGCAGTGAGTATGTACCAAATGGCCATACTTCCAGGAATAGCGAGCACATGGTATTTGGTCCAATTGCTGGTGACCAAAGCTGCCTTGCCGAGGACGGTGAGCAGGGTGGCACCATAGAGCGCTGTGCCCCAAACCCAATGGCCGGCAATTTTGCCATCTCCTTGAATGAGATCACCGTACCAAAATAGCTCTCCAAAGATGTAAAGCACGATAGAGTGGTAGATCGCGTTGGCAATCCACTGCAAGAAGACTTTGAGCCTGAAGAAATAATTTTGCTGTCCCATCATGTAAAGCTGAGGATATCGATCCAGTAGACGAGCCGAGATGAACTGGTCCAAGATACCGAGGGCTAGAGGAGGCAAAACAGTGTAGAAGACGTTGTAGAAAGATAGTGTCCATGATTCGTAAATGACTTGTCCAGAAAATACATTTTGGAATGTGTACTATGATCAAGATTAGCGACATTCCACCCACTCACTGCTCATAGTGAACTTACCCAGAACTGAGTCATATACAACGCAATGTTCTTGTAGAAAGAGTACAGGATCGTCTTTGTGACACGCTGGTAACTCCAAGCGCCGTGAACCAGCAGCAGCTTTCGAAGGAACCTGAACTGAGCAATGGCCACATCGGCACTTCGCGCAGCCTGGAGACCTTCCTCGCCGCTGATACCGACACCGATATGAGCTGCCTGAATCATGGAAACGTCGTTGGCTCCGTCGCCAATAGCGAGAAGAATGGACTCCTTCTGATACTTCTTGACCAATTTGACAACCAACGCTTTTTGCAAGGGAGAAACACGGCAACAGATGACAGCTTTGCACATAATGGCCAAGTCAAGAAACAGCTTTTCCAAGTCTTTTTCAAGCGCGTATGTCAAGGACTTTCCATCAATGATCAGAGCCAATGTTTCTGTCTCTATTGTACCGTCTCCCTGGGTTCTGATGGCATCCATCTTCTTCTGTATATTGTCACGTGTAGCGGCAGCCGTTTCCTCGTTGATAATGAGCAACATCATGTCCTCGCTGAGGAGCTTACAGCTCATGCCGATGTTGATAGCAGTTTCTTGTCGATCTCCGGTCAAGACCCAAACCTTGATGTTGGCCTGCTGTAAAGTGTGGATCGTCTCTGGAACACCGTCTTGAAGACGATCCTCAATAGCAGTTGCACCAAGCAAAAAGAAGTCCTTTTCGATAATTTCCGAAGCCTTGTCCACTTCGTCGGCACGATTACCACCAACTGTCATCTGAGCAGCATCATAAATCTTGTACCATTCCTGAAACTCTTGTTCTGGAACTTCTCGCATGGCCAAGCATAGAGTTCGTAGACCTTCAGAAGCATACTCCTCAAGATGCCGGAGAGTGACTTCAACATGAGGGTTCTGATCATTGAGACGTTCCAGGATAACAGTATCGGCACCTTTACAATAACATCGGATCCTGCCATCGGGGCATCGATAGATAGTGGACATTCGCTTTCGGGTCGAGTTGAATTCACAAACGGCGAGGAGTTCATATTCGAGTTCCTTGCCATTGGCTTCGATAAGAACCGACCTAGGCTTTCGAGCAGTGAACTTGAAACCGAGATCCAGGGCACCAGCCACCAAGGCACCTTCATCAGGGGAGGCAGCCTGGTACTTGATACCACCCTTTTCGTCCATTTCGGGGATAACAGTATGACAAGTTGCGAGCAGCGACAAAAAGTGATCAATCGCAGGGGCAGTCTCGTGTCCGTTGGCAAGATTGCCTCGAAGAGCCTTGTAATCGAAAAGTCCGACTTCCACACCATCAACCATGGTTGGGCGACGATCTTCCGGTACATCTTCAGAGTATTGGATTCCAGCAATCGAACACTGCTTGAATTCCATCTGATTACAGGTGAGGGTTCCAGTCTTGTCCGAGAAAACGTATTCAACCATTCCCAACTCTTCCACCAAGCTTGAAGTTCTGCAAGTAGCAGGAGTGTCATTTTTATCATAGTACATGTCGAGGTCATCGTTGATCAAAACTCCGTGCCAGTACTTGACCAATTCCACGGTGACAAAGAGAGAGATGGGAACCAGAGATGAAAACAAAACCCAGTATGTGACCATGTCCTTGAGGAATGTCTGTGTGATTTGTCCTGCAGTGTCAGTGGGGTCCAAGAAAAGATATGCGAGAGCGTTTCCTTCAACTCTTCGCTGGATCAGGTCTCCAACAGTACACACGATACTCAAAATCAGCAAGATGCCCACCAGTAGGAGGACGAGCCAATTGAGTTTTCTCTCAACCTTTGTGCGTTTGATAGGGGCTGCAGTAGCGTTTCGCATGAGCTTTGTTTCGTGACCAGTAAACACTACTACACCATGAACCCAAGGCGTGTTTCGTAACGTAGCACCTCTAAGAAGCAGTTGCTCCGGGTTGAGCGCAAATTCCTTCTCTCCACCCCCAGACTGCATCGTCAGGGTCGCCTCATACGTGTAAAGACTACTGTTGGGCTGCTCCGACTTAATGCGGCCTCCCAGCCTGCTCAGCTCGTTCGACGAGACCATGAAGGAGGTTTCTGGTATAGCTTGCTTGATCTTGAGATTTGTCTCACCGTCCAGGTTTGCAGTTTCGATATAACACAGACCTTCTGGTTCAGAACTGGCCAAAAGAACCAAATCAGCAGGGAAAGGCTCCTCTGATTCCACTCGAATAATGTCTCCGACAGCCACGTTTATCCATTTGTTTTCTTCGAAAGAAGAGCCCCTAAGGACCCGCGCTTTAGAGGTATTGAGAGCAGTATCGGCCTGCTTCCTGCGGAAATCCTCGACCAATTCTTTGACCGCAGAGATGATAAGCACCACAATAAGGGGCGCAATGGTGGTATAAGGGTTTGTAGGTGACAAGTTAGGAATCTGCTGAAGCGCGGCAGTAAATAAGAAGAAAACGTTGGCGAACTTGGAGAACTGCTCATAGAGAAACTTCGGCAAAAAGCTTGCGACGTTGTACTTGGCGGTTGAGATATGGTTATCGACATACTTGTTGGCGGCATTGGCGGGTGGGTTGTTGAGAAAGATGGTTCTTGGGCCGAGGGTTGATGGATCTGGTTTCGATCGCCCGAATCCAAACTTGAAATTGCCCATATCGAACCTGCCCTTTTGAGCTTGCTGTGGTGGCAGCTGGGAGTGTCCTCCAGCAGAGTCTCCCCGCGCATGACCAGGTTCCGTTAACGGCAGATCCATTTCTGAATATCCTTGACCCATGCCCAACTTGTTCTTGACTTTACCCATAAAACCTAAGCCCATGACGCTATTTCGGTTTCGCGCGGCGTTTCTACCCAGGCCTGGGGTGGTTTCGTCAACCCTCGAGCCTCCGTCGTTGTGGTAGTACGAATCACCATCGACAGGATAATCATCAAAGTCGTCGGCGTAGCGTTGGTAGTTATCGAGTTCGGATGTCTGACTGTATTGCCTCGTAAGGTATGGATTCGAGCCAGGACCAGATCCGGGCACACCTAGGCCGCTGGCAGGTTGTGAAGCCGCAGCACGATTCGCGTCTCGGGCGCCAACGAAATCATCATAGGATACGGAAGTCCGCCCTGGGGGCGGATCTTGGTTCTGCTCGTGAAAGCGCATCAAATCGTCATCGTTGAGGTTGGAGCGCTGTCCATTGTTGTAGATGGGTTGTTCGTTATCAAGGTCGAGTAAGAGATCGTCGCGATTGTTCGGGTGTCCCGTATCGAAACCTCCTCCAGGCGGTCGCCCAGCCATGGCGGCGGACAGGTGAAGGACAGACTATGAAGTCGTAAAGGCGATTGCCAGCATGCGGGTTAGATTAGGCGATGTTTCGCGACGGGCGATTCGATCGGGCAGGTCTGAGGAGGGATTATTGGTGATGTCGAGTACGAGTGGTATCGATTGCGATGAGGTCGGACGGTGCGGGATGATGCCAAGCAACAAGCTGACGGTAGTAGGTATGGAGCCGCGTCGTTGAGTCGTGAACTGCTAGCGTTTAAGCGGCCGTGGCAGGGCAAGGCAGGGTATCAGGTAGAGCAAGTAAGCACTGTAAGCTTGTGCTTGTCTGTCGAATGTCTTTGAATTCGTCTCGTCTGTGGCTGGACGACCGGATTGCGGATTGCGGGTTGCACATGCACAGCCTCCTTTTACCATGCGCAAGCTTTCGATTTAGACGACTCGATTGGAGACCGTGCGGTGGGACGTTGGACGAGGCTCAAGGAATGGCTGTGGCCAGCTTGCAGTCACTGATTGGCCAAAGGAGCTCAAGGTTCGATGTATAACTGAAGCTTCAGCAAGCAATGGCAAAACTGTAATTGCAAGTCCAATGGAACTTGACAAGCAGCAGAAACGTAGAAACCGGGACCGAGACAGAAAAAGAAACAGATACAGAAGATGAAGATGAGGATTTTTGGAATGAGACAAGGCGGGCTGGGTAACAGGTTATCGAAGGATCAGTGACCTTGGGGGTCTGGCCTATTGGATCCAGCGCAAGTTCACAGTGCTAAAGATTGGGAACCTCAGGGGGGCGGGGTCCATAGGAAACGCCTTGGAAAGGAGTTTTATGAGGCACCCTGTTGATTAATGTAAGAGCCATCAACAGTCGCTCTACTCATTTCATACTTTGCTTTACTTTGCTTTACTTTACTTTACTTTACCTACTGAACTCGTTTATATTTTCTACCTTGACCAACACGTCAAAGGGTCATTCGGCTAAAGAATTCTGCCTCGCACCGCAAATGGCTCTCCACGCTCGCCCAACTTATTAGCTCGCTTGGTCGCATTACTCTTTGTTGAAGATGCCCCATTACTGCTGACATACATGGCCCATGAATAGCAACAAACACCTGCCACCCACAAGCCGGGGCACGTAATTGTGGAGGAGATGGCAGGTCCAGGCACGAAGTACCTCGTGTGTCGGTAGAATTTCCCGATCTTTGTATACTCTCTGCAGTTCAACGTACATGGGTACTTTTGCTTGATGCTCTAGTACTTGACAAGGTACATCTGTTGACGAAACACCTTCACCAAAGCCCCTTAAGACGTCGTCACCTCGACGGGTCCCGTAGAACAACCCCACGTACTTGAACATGGGCATCTGTTTTTGTTTCAATTCAGTACGAGGTTTGGTCCGGAGAGTAATTGATAGTTGCTACCATAGTACTGAGTGATATCTTCAATAGCAGCTCGGTATAATCCCAGATAGTTACGAAATGGAAACAGTGTTGTTGGGAATTTGTTTAACCAGTAAGTACTAGTTGTCATGTACAATGACAATGTGCGCGCAGACGCTGACAAGTTTATTCCTATGCGGCCTCATTTCACTCAAGTGTCTAAGAAGATTTTGAAGAAATGTATCCACTAAACATAACCAAACCATTCTGACTCTAACGAAATATCTAATGATTTAATGGATGACTTTTGCGCAGGATTGTACTAAATGGGCACGCACTTATCTCCCCGTTTACCCGATATCGTCTTCACAGAGTCTGGTTGCTAATTATGCGACACCCTGTTCACATTATCGAAACATGCATCTTGGACGAGTCAATTATAGTTTCCTGATATACCGAGGCCTATACACACAAAAACTCAATGATCCAGCATATCCTCACAGAGACGCCTTAGACTTAAGCGCTCCATCCAGCACGCCATCAACCCATTTCGTAACATGCTGGTTGACAGCCTCAGAAGCCTGCCAGAGCGCCCAATGCGACGCCTTAACCTCCTCCCGGGTCAAGTTCGCGAAGTTGGAGTCCATTCCTTGGGACATGGCAGGAGGCAAAGCCGCATCATCAGTCGCGCTGATGAACAGGGCTGGCATCTCAAACTTGTACCCCTTCTTTGCAAGCTCCACGTCGCTGCGGTGGTTGAGCTCCTGTGTGCGGTAGTAGTTCAGAGGTCCACGTAGCTCGGGAGCCTTTTGCAAGGCGTACTGCTGGGCGTAGAAGTCCAGTTCCTCCTTGCTGATGAGCGGCGAGTGGGAGAGCTCTGCCAGCTTGTCGAAGTAGACACCATCCTTGGTGGAGAATCCAAGCTGTCCGTCTGCGGTACGGCCACCGTATAGCGCATTCAAGAACTGTCGGATCTTCTCCTCTCCCTGGAGGCGGGATTCTACATCAGGGCCCTTGAACTGTAGCTGGTAGCTGAAGTTGAGCAGATGGCCGCTCTGGATGAGGGCCTCAAGGGGAATAAAGGTTTCTCGAGGCTGGACGTATGGTGTGCAGACGCTGAAGACGCCCTTGATCAGCTCAGGGTACCAGCTGGCGACCTTCCAGACGATCATGCCACCCCAGTCGTGTCCACCAAGGATGATCTGTCCATCGTCGCCAACGTACTTTTGGGCCAGCTCCCTGATGTCTGATGATAGGCTCTTGTATGTGTATTCTTCCAGCGACTCTGGGGCCTCGCTGCCGCCGTAACCCAGCATATCTGGGACAATGACACGGAACCCTAGGGACATGAAATAAGGAACCTGGTAGCGCCAGCCAAACCCAAGATCAGGGAATCCATGGATGAGAACCATAGTCTCCAAAGGAGTGCCCTCGGGTTCACCGACAATGTACTTGTAGGTTTTGCCCCGAATCTGAGCAGTCTCGGTCTTGACCCGAGAGTCATTTGGCACGAGCTTGTCGGGAGCCATGTTGGATGTACTTGAGGCCTCTCGACTCTCTGTGTGATGATGAGCTTTTGAAGGTGTTAGTGATAGCTGTTCAAACAAACTTTCAGTATTTATAGTTTCATGGTCAATAGCGGGGGAGGAAGGATCGTGCATTACATCATGCAGAAGAACTCACATTTGCCGCCTTTGAAGATTGCAGATGACTCGGGTTATATGCTTCGGGGAGTCACTGGGCACCTCCTAATATATAAGTATTACAGATTGTAGAGGATGGGTTCTATAAAGTCCGCCTGAGCGGCTCGGGGCTTAGCTATATACTACGTAGTCGTTTTATGCCAGCTTCAACCCGTGTAGGGTGGATACCCAAGGAAACCGAGGCACGAACGGAATTATTTCCTAATTTAGAGTCATTTTCAGACGTCAATGGCGGCTAGGAGAATAGTCCATCCTCTTCAAGTCTGCCGTGTCACACCGGTCAAGAAACTTGTGTTCGTTCTCGGCCTTTTTACATAAGAACTGAATATTAACGGTGAAGGCAATGAGGCGGTCTGTCTGTCTGTCTGCCTGCCTGGAAAAGGAGACAGATGTGAGATTGATAAGAGCATAGCATTAGTACATTAACCTGACAAAAGCCATAGGGTATCGAATAGAATTATTGCTCATGCGCAAGCAGTCATGACATAAGAATAAAAACTCTCGTGTAAGGGTCCCCATAGACATCAACCCATTTGCTCCTCTAGCTGTAAATAACATATTAGTCTAGAGGTCGAAAGCTCCATATCCAGCCATTAGGTGAAGGATGAAGAACACCAGTTTTGCGCGGCGACCATATTGATATGTATCGCCCAAAACAGTGCTCAGTACATGACCGTATCTTCCTCGGCTTCCTCCAATACATCCGCTGATTCGTCATGGTGGTGGTCATGATGTTCTTGATTCTCTACCTCTTGAGTTTTCAATGAAGGTCCGGAGCTATCCACGACTTTAGGTTCGGTAAATTCGGAAGCCAGCTTGCCATCCGAAGTCGCTATTCCCTCTGCAGACGCTGGTGATTGTCTGCCTCGGCTCGTTTGCCGATCTTTCCTTGCATTGAATGCGCCAACTTCACGCTCTATTGTGTCCTTTGCTTGTTGTACTTGAGCGTCTATAGTATCTTCTTGTTCTTCTGTGAGTTTCCAAGGTAAATAATACTGGGAATTGTTAATAAGAAGCAGGAAAATGGGGATACCGGATGTGCCTACAATCTGCGGTCGCGATTTCGTTCGTAGGTATTGAGCCATTGCACGCATTTTGGCATGCTTGTTTCGCATCTGCACATTATTGTTAGCCAGATACTTCAGTGCGCATTACTTGATAGCTTAGTCAACTTACAACTTCCTCGTCAAACACAATCTGCTCGCCCTTTCGAATTTCGGTGAGTCGCGCTCTCTTTTCTTCTCGAACTTTGTCATCCTCGATGCTTTGTTTATGTATTCGTTCTTGTTGTCTTCGCTCTATCTCCAAACGGCGTTTGTGTTGTGTGCCCCCAGCTGTCTGGCTCAAAGTGCTAAGTAGCCCACCGAACAAGCGTTTTCCGCGCTTTTTCTCTTCCTGGGTCGCAAGTTTACGGCGATCAGCTTCAACACCTGCAGAGTCTCCGTATGAATCGCGACGGTCCTGCAATGGCTGCTTCCTCGGTCGTTCATCCGTAGCTTCGCGGAAATGGTCATCGTGCTTTATCCGTTTTGGAGAAAGACGATCTTCGTGTTCTGGAGCTTTCCTTTTCGCTGACCCTGTATCTAGATCACTTGGAGATAACATGCTGTCGGGGTTCTGGAGCTTTGGTTGGATGTCATCAATTGAACGGAGTCTACAAGACAATTAGTAAGATGCGAACAAGAAGGAAGAAGCATTTGACGCACTCGTTCTCGGTTGCCATTTGGGATATTATGATTATTGCGCGGTAATTAAAGGACCTTTGGAAATCGTATTAAGACTCATAGCTGTGTAGGAGCATGAACGTGGGACGAAGGTTGATGATGTCCCTTGTCAAGGCTGAGGAAGGTGGGGACTGCGACCCAGGGAGCGACTGTCGAGAGCTATTGCGCCCCACCTCTCTGATTGGCTCTTGCTCTGTCGCCCCCCGAAGCTGTCAGAACGCTACAGCAAGGCTGAGAAATCTCCAATGCTAAACTCTCCAACACTCACCTTCATATATTTCTGACCTTGTATCTACCTCCAAACGGTTTCCCTGACTTGGTCGCACAACCAGCTCTATAACCTATTCATATTGCCGTTTACGCTCGTTGCCATCATGTCTCGCCATCATCCGTAAGTACTACTCCGCCATGCACTTCATGATTGGCAGCTTAACTAACTTTGGTTCAGCGATCTTGTTATGTGTCGCAAGCAGGCCGGCATTGCTATCGGTCGTCTCTGCGACAAGTGTGATGGCAAATGCCCAGTCTGCGATTCTTACGTGCGACCTACAACGCTCGTCCGTATTTGCGACGAGTGCAGCTTTGGCAACTACCAGAACAAGTGTGTTGTATGCGGCGGTGAGGGTATCTCGGACGCCTTTTACTGTTTCGAATGCACGCGTCTCGAAAAGGACCGCGATGGATGTCCCAAGATCATAAACCTTGGTAGTTCAAGGACAGATGTGAGTAGTCTGAACGCTCTCCTCCTTACGACGGGGATGCTGACCTTTTCCCTTCTACAGTTATTCTACCAAAAGAAAACGAATCGTACAACACAATATTAGCGAAGCTGTGGCCTGGGCTGGGCCAAGGAGTGGTGTTTCATGGATTTCAGTCAACATTTGACTCTGGCATCACAGGTGTTTTAGGCGTAAAATGGGAAGTGGAAAAATGTGGTTTTTGGATCGAGCGGTAGCTATCTAGTAATTACAATATTGACCAGCTTGTTCTTTATTCGACCTTGGCAGAACTCGTCCGTGAGCATCAACTCGATCTGAAGCGCAAAAATAGAATTAAAAAGGCTCACCCATAGACTCCTCGTAACGCATAAAATACTACATGATACAGATGAAAATGTCCCTCATATGTAACTGACCTTGACCCCCATTCCTGCCGTACCCTTGACCTTGGTCCAAAAGACTGCAAGTATTCTCCTCACTCGCTCACGGAGGTTGGTATTGCCCAGCATTAGAAGCAAACCCATGATAAACGCCATAAATTTGACCAAGAGCATGGGGTTCGCATTGAGAGAGGACCCAATTTGCTCGATAACGGTGCGAAGATTTGCGATAACCATGGACGCGCGTGAGGTAAAGGTTGGAGCGCGCGAAACTGCCTTGCCATTCGCCTTGGAGGTTGCTTGGCCTGCTGCACCTTGCGACTTGGATTGTCTTGACGACGAAGAGGATGTAGTCCTAGTTTTTCGTGGTCGAGTTGATCCGTTGTGACTGGCAGTGTCGTCGACCCCGTAGTCAACCTCACTGCCTTCACGTTTTAGGCGCTCCTCTTCTATTCGCTTTCTCTCTCTCTCCTCGTTCTCAGCGCGCTGTCTCTTGGCCTCCTCAATCTCTCTTCGTAGCTCATCTTCTTGTCGCTCACGCTCCTCATTTTCCAGTCTTTCCTGCTCTTGCTGCTCGTCGTGAAGACTTTGCAACGCCTGCAGAAAAGCTTCGCGTCGCTCATCGTCTAGGACTGAACTGACGCTGATAAATTCACGAGCATAATCCCATTCGTCGTTGCGTAAAAGCACATGTAATGTGTACAGTTCGAGGATCTTGACTCGAGCATTTAGATCCCGAGGTGTGTTTGCACCACTCGCTCCTTTGGCGGGGGACCTGTAACGATTTGTAGTGGGCGAGCTCGCCGACTCAGTAAGTCGCCCAGCAAGATCAAGATTAGGAGTATTAGAGACGGCCAAATAAGCCTCGAGTTTATGTTGGTTTAGTTTTTGGTCACGAGCATGTGCCAGTAATATTGTCGCGCTGTCCAAGTTAGTCCAGATACCAGTCCGACAAATTTCACGGAAACTCACAGGTTGATGACCACGTCTGAGTCAACATCACCCTCAACACCATGGTAGCCATTCGTGACAACCTCGTCCCAGATTTCTCCTTCCCGGACCTTGGTACACAAAGCTCTCCATTCCTGGTTCCCAAAAGCTTCCTTGCCATCCTCGGGCTCCAACTCAACAATGCCATTCAGAATCGTAAGGTATAAGCTCCAAACCTTGATTCGAGTGGTTCGCGAAGCTCGTGCGACTGGGGCAGGCTCACCATCGTCAACATGTTCGGGTGGAGTAATCAGCGGTAGCAAAGTTGTCAGAGCTTCAGGCAATCGACGCGTGAGGAACAAAGTGGAAGCTTGGCGATAGGTCTTTGAAATTTGAGAAGGATGGCGTGATGACGGGGAAGACGACAGAGACGATATAGATGCTGAAAGGAGGTTGTTGGACAGGCCAACAGGCGCTGTTGACGATGGCATAGTGGTCGAGTTGTAGGCGGCGCGATGTCCGTTGAAGGACATGGTTACGGTCGCACGAGGATGTCAAATTAGCGTTGATAGTAGAGAAGCCCGCGACGTTATGATTGTTCCGACATAAACGGCGACGGGGTTTACTGAGGATGGTAGATCGTCGAAGCGACAAGCGGTATGCGACGGAGTCTGAGAATGGATACGAAGATGGAGAATGGAGACGGGGCGGACGAGACGAGATCAGACCAGATCAAATCACCCCAGATTCATGGCTCAGGTGGCTTCAATTGAACATCGATGGGGTAATGAAAAGAAATACGGGGACGACAAAGCAGAGACAAAAGTCAAGCTCGGAACTCACGCGTCAGGGCCGAATTCAGTAAAGAAGGCCGTGACATGTGGTTTTGTAGTGTTAAGATGGAAGGTAGAACAACAAGTGAGAAGCTGAGCCAACCAGGTCAAGCAATGGCAAAAACATGGAGTATTTTAGCCTCGGTATCTTGAGTGGAACCATGCTCCATCCCCCCCAAATTCCAGGGAAGCCAACAGCGGAAGCAAGCCTAGAGCTAGCCCGGCGAGACCGAGGTTGACAGCACAGTTGATCTCCACGGTTCCACCTGTGCCTGAGTTCAGATTGTTTGTGTCATAACTTATCAAGTACTTGCAGAGCTATTTGTTGCCTGTTGTTGGTGGTAACTAGTCAATTGGCAGGAATAAAACCAATTGAGATATATCTTGTAGTTGTTTATGGAGCAGAAAACACTCAACTTGGGCATTGATACGATGGCGCTTGTTGCGTCTCATTGTCCAAAATTGGGTGTCTTCATTTCCCGTTGATCAAATGACCAAGGTAGACCCGGCAAAGATGTCCGATCAGTCGCAAGCATATGCTTCATTCCGACTACTTATTAGTCTGCATAGACCAATAAACATCCATAGTAAACACAATAAACACAAGTCTCGCTTACCACTTCCACCAAGAATCATGAACACCAATCTTTGTACTCTGTGGCCTTTGGCAATATCAAACTCAATCATATGCACTATACACGTGATCGGGCCTCTGCAGTCTGCGCATATAAACAAACTATCTTAGAGGTAGAGATGTCTTGGACAGTCTCCAACGTTCCACACTATAACCAATCAAGAAATGTAAATAAGAACGACAGAGAGGTGTCACAAGTGACTCATTTGTATGGTATTGTTCTATTCGTCACACGGTAATCCCAACCTTGACCACCCAAACAACAACATATTCCCAGACTCAACTGTGCATGATGGCAAGTTCCTAACAAGGACTGTAAACTGACTCTGCTGTCCATTACACAGTTCAAGCTGCATCTCATTTACAAACAAATTCATGGTATCATAAACGCCACCTCCCAGATCAATTGTGAAAAACACCACCAGGCCTCTTCAACAAAGCGTCTCTTATACTCTCCTCTAACGCTTGCGGGTTGATCTTCTGATCGGCGTTTCCTCGTGACTTACTCCCTTGGTCTCCTCTCGGATGCCGATAATGCTGTCCTCCCGCTCGAGAATTGACTCTTCAGCCCCATTCAATTGCTCCTGGCGCATCCACCCAGCCTCGACAGCAAAGCACACCACGTCAGCAGCGCAGCCAAAGCAGGGTACTTCCTCCCCAGCATCTGGGTCTAGGTACTTCCACATTTCCCGAGTTTCCTTCTTGAACCGCGTGAGTTCCTTCTTCTCGCCCTTGTAATGGCTTGTCATGTACTCGTAGAGGTACGCTAGCCAAAGCACATTGGTATATGGAGCAAAGACATCCCACGAGAGCGGTCCGTCGATGCCCTTGGCATAAGGGGTATCGTGCGCTTCTGGCGGTAGACACGTGCGGTCTGCCCGGAGAAGGAATGATCTCATTTGGCGGTAGACTTTGCATTGTGCTGCATGTGTGCTGGTGAAGATACTAAGATCTCTCTCAAGGTCAAAGGCGACAGGCGTTGCGTCGTCAACGGAGAGGTCTTCTCCGCGCGACAGTCCATAGTCTAGAATAGTGATGTCCAGACCCGAGAAGCCGAAAAATCCTTCTATTCGAGGGCCCATCTCTCGGGGTGACCTGACTTGGCGAACACATAGGTTACCCTCGTGCAGGTCGCGGTGCTACCCAAGTTAGTGACCAGATATATGGGCGACTTGCAGCACGACTTACCTCAAACATAACAAGATCCTCCGCTCTTGCTAAGGCAATTGCTTGCAAGAGGAATATATCCCATAGTTGGCTTTCGCTGGTCAGCTTCCAATCTTCTAGCGATGTTCCAGCGTCGCCGAGTTCAACCACTAGAAATCGCGTGTCGTCCAAGTATCGGCTTGGCGAAGGGTAAAACTGAGCACGATCCGGATCCTGCCGTTTCATCTTCTTCTGGAATGACTGATGTGTCTCAAGGAGTTCCTTTGTTGTTTTGCCTTGAACAACGTATCGCTCCTTATAGACGACAAATCCTGGGATGTCGGCCAGCCATTCTGAAATCTGCAGCTCGCCCTTGATGTCCTCTTCAGGATGCGGTTCTTCGTCGACCAACCCAGACCGAACCTGGGCTTTGGTTTGGGGTTTTATGGGTGAGGGGAGTCGAATAACCTTGATGATGCTTGTTCCACGATCGTTCGTAACGCGGTATACTTCTGCGTAAGAGGCCTCGGCGATTTTGACGATCTGATCTCCAGGAGGGCAAACATCGTCCCACGATAGAATTCGCAGCTGTGCTTCTTGTGCAACTTCTTGCGCGGCCTCTTCTGAAGCTATCTGCGCCTTTACTAATCTTGAAAGTTCGACAGAATCATCTTCATCTAATAAGGGTTCTGGGATGATTTCTTCGTCCTTTTGGGCATCCTCGTCCTCGAATATCGTGAGGCCTTGGTCCCCCTTGGCAGGGGTAATCTCGACTGTAGTTTCTTGTATGAGATTCGTAGTGACCCTTGATGACCGCGCTTTTGATTTCGTATTTCCATCTTCCTCAATTGTTATCGATGATACTTTCTCTGTAATAAGAGATATTGCGTCTTCCTTAGTATTTGTGTCCTTTTTTGGTCGTATTGGGCTCTGTGGCAGCTCAGCGAACAGACGTTCGGCTTTTGAACGTTTGGCTTGCTTGCCATATTTCTTAATTGCTGTGGTTCGTGCCATTTTGGATTTTGATGGTTGAATTGCAAGATCTTTAATTTCCAAGGGGGCTGTTGGATCATCATGAAGACGATTTGTATCCAAGGAATGGTTGGTAGGGCAACAGGTCCGCTTTTGTCAACATGTCTGACCTTTTTTTAGCGGCTTCAGGGTTTCTAGAACTATTCTTGGATTTATGACCATGATGTGGGCAATTTTCATCATGACAAAAGAGATCGACAGTATCAGCATTGGCTTTTCCTAGATGCATGGGTATCATCCATTGTATTCCATCCTCACATTCAGATGATGCTGCCTGTATTGGAAACTAGTTCAATGTATATATCGCGAACTCCAACCCTGGGGCATCTGCTCGCTGGCGGTTGACGGTTAAGTAGAGATCTGGTTCGCTTCTGAAGACGTTGTTTCATGTCATTACGGTCAATATTAAAAGCCAGTAATTGAGATAGTCTCGTAATAGAACTGATTCTTGAATGCACACGGTGAGTTGTGGCTTTTTACGCATCATATCATTGGCTTCGTGGCGATTTTTGGAAGTGAACACAACCCTTGAGAGACATTATTACACTTTTATTCGAGTACTCATACTCGCAAATGTAAGAACAAAATAGATGTTTCTTCTCGCTATCTCAGAGATACCCGTATTCACCCAACCAATACTACTATCGAATAAATAAGCAACAGGATTCATATGCCTTTTACAGCTTAGCTGCAGCTTTCTCCACCTGCCAAGCTAAGCTCACTCCGCACTCATCCCCATCCCATTTCTTTGCACTTACTTACGCTCGTGGCCTTTTCGCTCCTTGCTTCTTTTAACCTCCTCCGCCCGCTCTCAATCGCACGCCATTGAACTCCCACTTCAAAATGGCCTCTTTCTTCAAGAACGCCTTTGGAGGTGAAAAGGCCCCTGCGGCCGCCAATCCAGATTCGGGTAAGTTATCTCGTCCTTTGGTTCAATTGCGCGATACTGTGACGCGCAAAGAGGGGAGGGGGGGTTTGCAGTTGCAATTGCAATTGCGTATGTTTGAGCTATCATGACTGACATGCGGCCTCTCCGTATAGACTTCGCCGACTTCGCCGAAGCTCCTAGTCCGGCTCCTGAGGCCATTGCCCAGGATGCGACAGCTGGAGGTGCTGCCCCCGCGCCCACCACGGCTCCCTTCACCAAGTGGTACAATGTCCACGAGCGTCATTCCATCTCCGAGTTCAAGATGGAAGGCGTCATTCTGCTCATCTCAACCGTCATCTTCCTGCTTCATATGATCGGTGCTCGCCGCAATCGCTCCCGAGCAAAGGCTTGGATCCGCGCCCACGCCCCCATCTTCCAGAAGGAGTATGCTCTCGTGGGCTTCAGTGGTGTCCCCACCGTAGACAATGAGGATCTCAACACCGATAAGCTCATCAAGGAGAAGTCCCTCTTTGAGTTTGCGACTTATGCCACCGGCCGACAGAACACGGCTTTCACCGACGTCAAGCTCACTCTGACCAAGAAGTTCAACCCCATCGTCAACGGTTTTGAGCACATCGCCAGCTTCTTCATCGAGTCTTTTGATGCGCCCAAGGACGCTGTCGAGGTCCTAACCTACCCATTCGATGGCAAGGAGAACCTCACCGTGCCCTCTGTTCCCGGAGCTTCTGAAATTCGCGCCAAGGATACAAAGAGTACCTACGACGGTTTCGTTTGGGGTGTCGTTCACAAGGATCACATGCGCCGGGTCCGCGATGAGCGATACGACGTGTCTCTTACTTTTACCAAGGATAACCCCAAGCTCCCTGCTTGGCTCACCGTCATGAGCGAGAGCGCTGAGATCACCGATACCCTGCTTACTCCCGAGCTCATTGCTGCCATCAAGGCCGCCGGCGACTTGTTCGAGTACATGATCATCTCCGACCAGCCTGTCGACAAGCCCCTCACCCTCGAAGAGACCACTCCTCGCAAGCGCCTGTTTCTCAAGTACGCCTTGCCTTCCCACGATAACTATGACACCCTTCTGCCTCTCTTCTCGCACTTCCTCCAGTTCCCCGATGTCCTCGTCAAGGTTGCCCATTTCCGCCCCGAGGTCTCCAAGAAGGTCCGCACCATCCGTGAAAATGCCATCAGCGAGCTTAAGAAGACCGCCGAGAGCCTGCGCCAAGAGGAGCTTCTTCTGGAGAAGGAGAAGGCTCGCAAGGCCAAGCGTGATGCTGAGCTCAAGGGTCTCGATGCCAAGGCTCAAAAGCGATACCTCGAGAAGGAGAAGGAGAAGGAGATGCGAAAGGCTCAGAAGCGACAGACACAGCGCGCTTAAGGCAGCTGTTTGGTTTATGTGTACATGGATACATGACACGGGGCAAGCAATGTGAGATATATATTGGCATGGCTGTATTGTGTAAGGGTCAGTATCTGTAACAGTAGTTTATTCAACAGCCTAATCAATGATGATGCTTGTTTCAACGATCTCTGTACTTTCTTGTTGGTGCAGTCTCGATTGTGGTAATTATTCTCTGGTGACGTACATGTGTCCCGTCAGCAATGAATGCTAGTGTTATGTAATCTCAGTGTTGGCAGTGAGTGGTATTGAAATACTTCAAACTATCCCATTGTGTCATATCAACCTTTATCTTGGCATTTCCTCCTTTTTTTGGCCTTGGACAAATCAGAGTGCCGTTCGATCTCTTGAAGGCTTTTTGCACCCTGACAGTAGAACCTCCTATATCCAAGCATCCATACTCCAATTACCAACAAGTCCAAGATAATTACAGGTCTTTCCAATTTTCGACAAAAAAGAGGCCAGTTTAATTAGTATCATGGTTTTTAAGCAGCCAGACACCATTGCGTCTACTTTTGTACTACCTTTTACCCCAGTTGATTAGCGACCACATATGCCGAGAAACATATACGATGGTATACCGAGAACTTGTGTGACAAAGCCTCGCATGTATTAGGTCTGATCCTCAGAATCAGTGCTCTGGCTTACATGATCTCCTCAGCATGTCTCTGAATGTTTGAGGAGTCTCCTCGTTCAGGCTCTCTGCAGAGCCTCACAATCTCTTGTAGAGATGTAACAGCCTTTGATGACATCAAAGAAGTTAAAACTCCAACTTAGACTTCGTCGGCGTCTCAGCCGATTTAGTGACTTGGTTGGAGTGCATCTAGCCGGCTAGCAATAGCTTTCTTCTCCTTCGAGTATGCGAAGTGACAGACCCAAAAGGCTCACTTGCAGTCAGTCTTTCAAGGTCCCATCCACATACCTCCATTAGTTGCACCGCCCATTGCTTCAGGGCTTGGACCAAATCCATATCCGAAAAGTGTAGAAAACTCATCCATCACTTGGGGTACGGATGGGAAGTTGGTATCCATCCCCACAAATGGACTTGGGGCGTGCATCGCTGGCATATCAGGTCGAGCAGCTGTACTTGTGTTCCCTCTCCAAAATGTGTTTGGGTTTTGAGGCAGAGGCATTGAAGCCTCGGGTGATTCGTCCTGTCTAAAATCCTGCACAGGCCCATCGTTTTTCCATAACAACTCCCACTTTTTGAAACGCGAGTAGTCGGTCTCCCGACCAGAAGGATCACCAGTGGCATCGAGTCGTGAAATAGCACGTTCGAAGACTTCGATCAGGGAGGCTTCAGAGCGCGCTGATTCTCCACCTGCCGACATCTCCTTGATCATGGCCATACCGGTGCGAAGAGCATCGCGTAGCCTATCTGTTTTTCTCTGCAAACATTGTGTAATGATGACAAGCAGAGCAGCACGGCAAGAACTGAATTCTGTGTATGATGCGCGTGCGAGACCAATGGTGCTCTGGAGCAGATGACATGTATCAACAATAGTTAATGCAGCCTCAACACAGTCGGCAACCAGGATTGAACGAGGATTCGACTTATGTGGAGTGTTGGGGCGCTGGCTGTTAGAATCGGCGGGCGAACTCGACGAGCTTGCGTTGCCACGAACAACTTCGCGAGGCAAGATGAAGGGTCGTCCAGCGTACATCCGTAAAAGACAGTACTCTAACTTGAGATGTGTGTCTGCCCGTGAAATCGGGTTCTGGGGATTGACTTCTTCATGAAAAGCAGTTTCGGGGAGCGCGTCCCACCATCTTCGAAGCTCCTCCTTCATGTCAATGACTCGTTGCAAACCTTCGTTCATCTCGTGCCTCTGTGAGGTTCGAAGCATCGAGCTGTTGCGATAGTTAGCTTACAATTCTGGAAAAGGAACTGGCGTTATAACGCGAAAGACATACATTTCGTGTGCGATCTTTCCAAGGGCCTGGTTTAATCTCAGGGTTGCAAGCATGTGTGCAATACTTGTAGCATTGCATGGCATGATGTCTGGTCGATCGACAGGCATCTCTGCATCCACGTCCTTACTCTGGATAGATAGCGGTCGTCCGTGGTAAATACCGACTCGCCTATTAAATTGTTAGTCCTATTTTTAAATCATCGCATCAAATGGACATGCTTCTCTGTCGTATAGGCTGTCCACCACACACGATTTCTTGTTTCACGGACGTAAGGGTCAAGTCCTCCAGCAGGCCACCTTCTGTGCATGCCATTCTGAATGGCAAGCTTGACCGCGAGATTGAGGTAGATATACGACAACCCCGATGCATCAAGAGGCAGGGTGTAGATGCCGATAAGAAGAATAGCCTGAACACTCTCAAGTGATGCAACGGTGATGACATCAGGAACAAGCTTGCACGCCTGCTGGTAGAACATCACACCGATTGTATCCTCAGAAAAAGGGCTTGCCTCATTAGCTTTGCCATGAGCATCTCTTCCTGAGATAGAGTCCAGATACGCGTATTGTGTGCCGATAGCAAAAATGATCCAGATCATGCAGAGCGTTCCGACTTCACGACGAGACAGTGCACTGGGGTTCTGATAGATCAGATCGATCTGCTCAGCAAGCCATCCGCGCTCGACATAAAAGTAGTTGGTCTCAGCATGCTTATAGAACGCTTGAATGAGGAAATCAGCAACATATCGAGGGGGTAGGGCAGAGAGAGACGCCTGTGTGTTGTTGGCAGACTGGAGTTCCTCAGCCCGGTAATACTCTTTGAAACTGAGGGGACCTGGCGCATCCTAAAACAGGCTTAATTCGATTGATTTCAACGAGGGAATGATACATACGTGGCGTTCTGGTACACATTGTTCAATCCATTGTTTGATTCGCATTGAAAAGTTCCAATGGGAAAATTCTCCCGAATAGTCTGTGACGAAAGGTTAGTTATTTCCTTGTAAGCGCTTCAGTCTGGGCAGGTAAGTATTACGAGTAGTGTTGTTATCCAGGGTTTGAACGGTGTAATTTTCGTCGTCTGCGCCCAGGAACTCAGACCCTGGAGAATCTATGATCGGCGCTTGTTGCTGGACCTGTGTGGTGTCTACATTCTTGTTGTCGATTGCTTCAGCCATAGCTTTTAGCGATTCTGTGTTGAGAGAAACATTGCCAGCATAGTGGGTGATGATCTTTTCCATATATGAGACTCGCTGGAGAAGTTCAACGTTGCCTGCGCTAGACCGGTTCCTGCAAGACAATTCATTGTCAGTAAGCTAGAAGCTATTCCCAAGACATGAAGCCGTAGCGCTCTGGCTTACCTTGCAGCGCCGTCGCCGCCATCGGCGTCTCTAGCAGTCGGACCCAGGAATTCGCATTGGCGATGCAGGCGCGTGCATCTTCGGCATGGTACACCACCGTCACATTTCTCCTTCTGACGCCGGCACCCGTCGCAGCTATAAAACGAGATCAATTAGCACTTTTTCAATATTAGGAGCAATCGGGTGCCAGGAGTGTAGGCAACAGGTCACGACCGCAATTCGAGGAGAAGAATGAAGCAACGTATGGTGCTGTATCGTATCCCCTCCAAGGATCTCGGCGCGCAATAGGCAAGGTAGTTGCGTAGGTATCGGGTACGTACGCTCGAAGGGCTCGTTTGCGCTCTCTCTCGGCTTCGCGGCGCTGCTTGCTCTTCTGCAGATTCTGCTGTTGCTTGTCCATTTCCCGTCACGATGATGCGCGAGGTAGCGCGGGGCCGTTGGCGGGCGGGCAGTGGGCGGAGCGGATGGGGGTGGGATTCCCGGGACCTCGAGCGGCGGGAAGCCCGTAGATCCCAGCAAAAACACGTGAGAAGCCGTGAAGTGCGACGAGGCGACAATGAGCAATGTCTAACTGAGTTGTAGGAGTTTGGCAATAATTGGGGTTGAAAGGTTAAGGCTGAAGCCGAGGGCCCACGGGTAGGTACAGTAGATCGAGGCTTGGGAAACGAATGGCTCCATCCAAGACCCTGTAGGTGGATGCTAAGGAGTGACAGCGACTAGTAGGTGTCGGCCAACTCAATTATAACAGAGCGTTTAACTCCCAAGGGGCAGAGTTTGGGTGGATGAGAGCAGCGATTGTTGTCGTTTTGTTTTCAATAGTCATTTGTGAGGACTACACAACGATGCAGGATACCTAGGTAAGTTGGAATAAGATGACTGAAGAAACTTGGTGCCTGAATAAGTAAAGTGAGAACCTACCAAGGTAGGCATGGGCAGGAACAATAGATCAGATGGGAAAGCTAGTCTCAACTTTTAGTGTAGTTGGCGGAACCGCAGATTGATTTGCTTTATTGATTTATTTTGAGACTGCGTAAAGGTTGAGGATATGTTGCTTCGTTTTGACGTCAGCACGTCAGCACTGAAAGACGAGATGGTGATTGTCATGTCTTATAATAGAACTGAACCATGGAATTGAGTGACTCGGAGGTTGTTCGAGACGTTGTTTGATTGTGACTTACACTATCCCCGCCTTAAAGCTTCTAGATCTTCATCAAGGTCACGCTGATCTTGGCCTTGTAGTCCTGCAGCATAACAGACTAACAACTGCAGACCCACGATGGTCGACAAAATGAGATGCTTCTTGCGCGACGCCAATTGGTTGCTGTGAGTGAGGATATTTCACTTTGCTTTTGCTGTACGGTATGAGACGGTCTCTGCCGGCTTTGTCAAGTATGCAGACTAGGTGCCTGTTGGTGAAGTTTGATGCGGTTGGCGGTCGATTCCGATTAATTGAGGTGGTATCAGAATGGGATGGCTGCAACAAGCGGAACAGACGACATAGCTGCTACTACAACGCTCCTCTTACTTGGTCCATTACAACTAACTCATGCACCATCTTTTTGCCGTTCTATACCCATCGGATGCCGCGGAGAGATTTGCCCAGCATTCCTTTTTGATCCCTTTTATACTATATCTGCACATATGGATCGCGAATATCGGAGCTGGTGACTCCCAGATCCCATTGGCAGTACTTTAACGCTGAGAAAAGATGTGATGAGAGTGCATATCTCCCCACGCCTTGTGCAGAAAGAAATCCAGAGGCCCCAATTATGCCACGGCACTTCTTCGTCACTAAAAAGCCTAATGCATAGACGGGTAACCTCAGAGCACACTTGGACTTGCAGGGTCTGCAGCGGAGCGGAACGCAGCATCACCAGCATTACCGGAATAGGATACATTATAAGAGTGCCTATGGTAAGACAACCCTTGACAATGTTCAAGATAGCAGAGGTAAGGAAATAACTTAGCCATATCAATTTGCAACCCAGAGATTGTTTTGATTAGCAAACGCATCGCAACTAAAGGCCATATACATCCGAGACAGACGAACAATGCTGCTTGCTTTGACGTTGGGGGAAGACGTCACATGAAATAGACATGGGTAGGAATATGGGGAATAGTCATGTCAAAGGTTTTGTCTGACCTCAGCTCTTTCAGTTCTACGAAGATACAAATGCTCAAAAGTGAACGCTCCTATTTGTGATTCTAAATTGGCAACTTGGGATATACATGCCCCTATACAGGCCTTACCTGGCCAATTTCACATCCGAGCAAAAGTCTCCTTGCTCTAGAGAATCCCATATATCGAACATCACAAATTTTATCTGCCCCGGACTCAGTCGAACGGGTATCCCGTGCGTTGGCCCCAGATCTCAGCCGTACTTGCAAGGTCTCTTGCTTGTCAATAGCTCGCATCACTCTGCTCCTGTATCCGTACTTCCACCACAATCACATCTGGTGGCTGCCTCAGACCTGCATAGCCAGAAATGAACTGAAATAGAACAAAAATGAAAAGAAATGACCTTGTGACCAACACGATGCTTCGAGCCTCTCTTAAGGAAGAGTCGCCAGGGTTGGGAAAAAGCAAAGAACCTCGAGATTGCATTGCATCTTGCCAGCCTCTTCAACTTTTAGTCGGAGCTCTTCCTCAGCCGACTAACTCCGACCCAACACCCCAGCTGCGTCTCGATCCTTCGCCGTTTCTGCTGTACACCTGCTCCAACGAATGCGATGATGCTTTCTACCTGCTACTGCAAGCCACCTCAAGCATCTCGACCTATCCATCCCTGGTCCAGAGGCACGTTGCAGTAACACGCCTGGTCACCTACAAGTGTCGAGTTTGTGCCAAACTGCAGGCTTACGTTAGTAGTGCATAGTCATATTGGGTGTGACATGTAGGATCCCATCTAGTATACCTTTGCTCAGAGTACATCCCAAATTGGTTGTAAACCTGCAACATACCAAGAACGAAGGCTTTGCCGAGCCACACGTGTATCGCCAAGCACCTGCATCGGCTTATGCGTAATGTGTGCCGACTGAAAGGTTTTCGGGGCCGATGGCTTAGACAGTATATGGGGGTGCCTTATGATCGTAGCCTACATTACCATTACTACCAGGATACCACTTAATCACGCTTCATGAGTAGACTACATGAATCAACCAAAGTAGACATTTGCAAGTAGTGATAAATTTTGTGATTTCCTATATCCTTAAGTACGCCTTGTGTAGAACCAGGCTCATCTGAACCGACGCCTGTCAGTTCCCACATTGATCGTAGTGTATTACCAGTTCCTCCGGTATCCTAGACCATTTTCTTTTCCCTAAATATCTCCCATAAAAGACCATTCGTAAATATAGATAAAAACAATGCGGCGCTAGTAGTAGACATGATGCATAAAACCCAATCCTCTTGCGGTGCTTAAAATCGCAGCCATTTTACAAAGCGCCAATGACCTTGTCGAAGGCGTTGATGAGGATAGGGATGTGCTCGTCCTTGAAGATGAGCATAGGGCGGAGACGGACTGTGTTCTTGCCGCATGTGCCGATGTTGACACCAATCTGGCGCATGGAGCGGACGAGACCAGCAGGGTCCTTGGTGTCGAAGGCGATGAAGGTGCCTTGGTCCTTTCCACGAAGGTTCTGGATGTGGTCGGGGTACTTGGCAGCGAGGCGGGCAAGCTCGGCGTACAGCTGACCACCGATGCGGGCAGTCTGCTCAACAAGCTTGTTGTCGAGGATCTCCTTGATGACAGCCTTGCACATGATGACACGGGCTGGGTCACCGATCCAGGTGTTGAACTGGCGGTAGGCCTTGTCGGGGATGAGCATCTCGTTGCCAAAGAAATATCCGGCAGTCTGGGCCTTCTTGGAGAAGGTGACCATGTCGGGAGGGGAGCTCAGGTTCCAGTGGTCGTGTCCCCAGAAGGAACCGGTGGCACCGAAACCGGTCTGGACCTCGTCAGCGATGAGGACACAGCCGTGCTTCTTGGTGATGTCACGGAGACCCTGGAAGAAGGCAGGGGAAGCGTGGTTGTCACCACCCTCGGACTGAATAGGCTCGACGATGAGACCGGCAACGGGGCAGTGCCATGTGGTCATGATGCGCTCAACCTCCTCGAGGCATCGCTTCTCTTCGGCGGCGTTGTCCTCGACGTGCTCCTCAAGAGGGTACTTGAGAGCAGGGAAGGGAGCCTGGGGCCAGTTGAAGCTGGGGATATCGAGCTTGTGGACGGCCTTGGAGCGGGTGGTGGAGAGAGAGCCGAAACCACGGCCGTGGAAGGAGTTCTGGAAGCTCATGATGGCGAGCTCAGGGGAGCCGGGCTTGGAGTTCTCGAGGCAAGAGCTCATCTCCTCCTCGTTCCATTCGGCGTCGCCACGCTTTCGGCGGCTGTAGAGCATGAAAGCGGCCTTGTAGGCCAGCTCGTTGGCCTCGGAGCCGGACTGAGCAGTGAAGATGTAGCTGAGGCCCTTGGGGGCGACCCTCATAAGACCGTTGCGAAGGATGTCGACCCACTGGTCGGAGGGGAAGTTGCCAACGGCGGGTCGGTTGACGAGGGCGGAAATCATCTCAGGAGACTTGGCAGCCTCGATCAAAGTCTGGTTGTTGTAGCCAACAGGGATGGAGGCGATCTGAGCGTAGACATCGAGGTACTTATTGCCATCAACATCGACGATGCTTCAAGGCGTAAGTCAATGGACCTTTTTTATATGGTGTAAGTGGTATGAACTTACTAGTTGTCTTGAGACTTGTCATAGTCGACAACAAAGTGGACAGCACGGGCATCGAAGATGGTATCGAGGCGCTTGGTGCTGGCCTTGGAGACGGGGCCAGGAATCTCCGTGCGGACGGGAATCTCTTCGAAGGAAGGCATCGTGAAGGTAGTGAATATGTCGAAACGAAGTGAATGTTTCCTCAGGTATCTCAAGTGTGTATATGAGGAAAGATAGTCAAGATGTCCTGAGGAGAAGCAAGAACAAAGCCAATGTAGAAGCTGGGGAGAGGAGCTATTATAGCAATTGGCAACGGCATCGGCATCGGAGGTGGCACTCAGAGTTTAGCAGCCATGTCCTCGATATGCCCGCTCCCTGCCAATTGAATTGGATTGCCTGCGGCTCATGGAGAAGTTGGACGAGACGTCGTGTGGCCGGAGTCGAAAGACCGGCCGGCTCGCAGCCGGAGTAGGTGGGAGATCTCACGGGACCTCGTAGGGCGGTTGTAGAAGGGGACCCGGCGTTTAGTGTGGACTTGGCGTGGCAAACGTGTATTTTTTGTTTCATAGCGGAAGTCGGCGGAAGTATTAGGGAGATACCACCTAAATTGGTTCTGATAGATATGGAAACAGGAGGCTGTCTTACTTATCAATGTCTCGACTGTTATCTTGGAAGAAGTGGTAAGAACACACGATTAATCCTCATTCCGCCATGAACCATTTCTGAAGAAGTTCGTCGGTACTTCAACCCCTGCCTGGGTCTGTATGCTTGCCCGTGTACTCATCAGCGATCAAAGCGCCTGAAACTTCCCATTCTTTACTGGTCTCGTGTCTCCTCTATCTGAGGTCTATCTAGTCTCTCGGTTCCCATCTTCCCCCGCCGGCTCTCACAGCTATCGAGTGTCGGTTCCGACAGAAACCTATTCGCACTAAAAAGAACCCCGTGGGCAGTTGTTATCCACTAAAATTACTGGCGTTCCCCTCCATCATAAACACCCTTTGCCTTTATCATACACACCCCCTACCGGCCCGGCTCCCAATCGGTGCCGTTCACCAAACACCCACTGATTCAAAGAGGTTCAATAGTTCGCGCCGTCATCATTGCATTGTGGCATCCACTCAGAGTTGGCTCCAATACGCCGGTTGCCGCCGTGTTCTCGGCCAAATTGCACTGTCTTGTCTAGTGACCGTTGCATTATCCAAGATGGACACCGGAAGCGACGTGGAGGTCCGATAGAATTGGATTGTAAGCAAGAATATTCCAAAAGTAAACATGATAAAGTAATACCTATGGAGGGGTAGTCGACTTCCCTATTATATAACTTTCTACCACTTAAAGTCTTGACTGTGTTCTGCATCATACCTTCCTACCATCACAAAGTAAACTGGCAAGCATCATGGCAGCTCAAAAGGTGTGTAGCATGTGGCAGCTTCAGTCCCCAAAGCAACTTCAACTGACACAAATTCTCTATTTCCAGTCTCTACAGCTCAGCGACCCCACACTCCTCAGAAATACATGCTATGTCAATGGTCAATGGGCAGCTGCAAAGTCCAACAAGACCTTTGACGTCGAGAGTAAGCTCCAACCAACTGTATTCCTGGGTATCCGGAGCATGGATGCCCACAAGTACCAACGCAGACATCCTAACGCTACTCTTCTATAGACCCTTCCACCCTTGAAAAGGTTGGAAGCTGTCCGGAATTTGATGCCAACGACACAGAAGCTGCCATCGCCGCAGCAAATGAAGCATACAAAACATACCGCAAGACCCCGGCACGCCAGCGAGCCCGCCACCTCCGCCGCTGGTATGATCTCATGATGGAGAATGAGGAGGACATTACACGACTTATCACATTGGAGAACGGAAAGCCATTGGCTGACGCCAGAACTGAGACCAAATATGCAGCCTCCTTCTTCGAGTGGTTTTCAGAAGAGGCTCCTCGCATCTACGGCGAGACCATTGAGGCTTCAAACCCATCATGCCGTCTCTCCACCATCAAGCAGCCTGTGGGCGTATGCGGCCTCATCGCGCCATGGAACTTCCCCGCTGCCATGATCACCCGTAAAGCCGGGCCCGCGCTCGCTGCTGGCTGCACTGTCGTTATCAAGGCTCCCGCTGAGGCTCCTCTGACGGCTCTTGCTCTTGCAGAGCTGGCGCATCGTGCTGGAATTCCTGCTGGTGTCGTGAATGTGATCACGGCCCTTGACAACACAGCTGAAGTTGGTCAGGTTATGACTACGCATCCCAAGGTCAAGAAAGTGTCCTTTACCGGCTCAACAGGCGTTGGTCGACTGCTCATGAGCCAGTCTTCGTCAACTATTAAGAAATTATCCTTCGAGTTAGGCGGAAACGCCCCCTTCATCGTTTTTGAAGACGCAGACCTCGATAAGGCCGTTCAGGGATTGCTCGCCTCTAAATTCCGCAACTCAGGTCAAACGTGCGTCTGCGCCAATCGCATCCTGGTGCACCGCAGTATCCACGACAAATTTGTCCAACTTGTCCTTGAACATGTCAAGAACTTTGTTGTCGGCGACGGCTTTGGCGAGAAGACAACACATGGCCCTCTTATTCATGGCCGAGCTGTGGCAAAGGCCGCTGAGCACGTGGAAGATGCTGTTTCAAAGGGAGCCAAGCTTATCCATGGTGGAAATCGCCTGCCAAACCTCGGACCCAATTACTTTGAACTCACGATGTTGACTGGTATGAAGCCTGGCATGAAGATTTGCAGCGAAGAGACTTTTGGTCCTGTGGCTGCTTTCTTTGCCTTTGACACAGAGGAGGAGGCTGTCGAGCTTGCAAACGACACTGACGTTGGTCTTGGGGGCTACTTCTACAGCAACAACGTGAGCCGATGCTATCGAGTAGCCGAGGCTTTGGAAGTTGGCATGGTTGGTGTCAACTGCGGTGAGTATTGTCCACTCTCAGAACGACGCTTTAGATGACTAACAAGGATATCTAGGTATACTCAGCGACCCTGCTGCACCATTCGGTGGCATCAAGCAGAGTGGATTCGGAAGAGAAGGAAGCAAATACGGTATTGATGAGTTTGTGACCACCAAGATGGTCATGACCAACATTGATGCATGAGTGATAAGTCTAGTTGGAATATGGGCGGCTAAGGATGGACAAGAAAATACCCAGGTGATTGCTATATAGCGAAAGAAGATCACGAATCTGAAAAATTTTGTTATTTATTGTTTTGTTTTTCAAGACTATGCGTGCTTGCATAACTCAAACTACCCCAACTCTGAGAGTTTATTCCCGGGTTTCAACCCACAAAGCGGGTTCTTCTGAATCTAGTATGGACACATGGGTGTGAGTCATTCAGGGAACTTCAACACCAAGTCTGCTGAAGTATGTGATAAGGATGGCAGCAAAAGGGAGGTCGAAACAAGATGCCGAGAATCATTGAAAATTGAGGGTATGAGGTGAGAGATTATTTATCTATGGGTATGATGCATAAATACATATTCAACTTGTTTGTAAGATTTAATGCAGTTCAAACACTACAGTAGGTCATGTTAGAACTAGCAATAGTCCCAAAACTCTTGAGTTAGGCTTACAGCTTTGTTTTTCCACTATTGCTTCTTCCAATAATCTTCTCTGAAAGAATGAAGCCATCGCCACATCGAGGCCTACGCTTTAACCACCAAACCATGGTGTTCCCTGCAGTTCGTTGTTGGTCCCCACCTGGCTGCCTGCAAGTCAGGGATCTCTCTAGATCTTGGATCGGGTGTTCACATTCGGCACTTAAAGGCAAGGCTTTGTCTCCGGTCCCGGTCCGGACTTTTCTCGTCATTGAGGAGGAAAGCTACTATGGAGATAAGGAATAAAGTGTGACAGTCGTCAGAGTATGGGGGAAGATCGAAGATATCTAGACCGGGAACAATTGCCGGCCCCACAGAAGCTGTATCTCAAGCTTCTATCCGTAACGACATTACTATCAGTTCCATGATGATAGTTTCCTATATCTCTTACACAGCTTTGCATCGAACTTAAAACAGTGAGTAGAGTGTCCTTGGTATGTATTATGTTGGTGAACCTTTTCAAGAATAAGCAGATTTCTTTTACATCGGGTGGCCTAGGTTTGAGTAGTATCGGTGACATGGACTTTCATATCCGGTAAGAATTCATGAGTGCATAACATCAACTCAAAAGATGTGTCAAAAAGACTGCCCAAAGCCAGGAAGAGTAGCACGAACGGATATCTATATTTCAGCGACTATACCTAAGACGGTTAAAAAAAAGGTCAAATAAAAGTTTACCCCAGCTTGTCCTAATCCACTACCGGAACCGATACAACGGCTCCTTTTACTCGGGGAGCCGAAGTTTTGCAAAATAATTGCCTAGAATTGCCTAGATCAACATCCACCTCCAATATCAAGCCCGGTTCGATGTTGTACATACAGTACAGTACCGTTACTGTCCGTAACAGATTAATCCGCCGTTGTTCATTACATCATCAAGGTGAAAAGACGGATTGTCGGCGGGCATTGATCTCCCGCCTGGAGGTGATGGGCTCCGGGGCGGAAGTGCTAGGTCTTGCTAGCCCGGCCGGCCTACGCAATCAATTGACCGGGACGGAGCGGAGGAGGTCCGGGGATGGCGGCACCATCGGGTTACAACAAAAAGGTCGGGAACTTGGGAAGCTCCCGTGAATGAAACTATAGTGTTACGTATTGTCCTTTTACTAGGAGTATCGAGTGCCACAGCGGAATCTCCATCCCTGTACAGCAACTTAAGGTCATGTCTACTTGGACTCGTCCCTTGCAAGAATATCCTCAACTCTCTTGACCTTATTCGCAGCCGTCTGATTCTTATCTGTCCTTTAATGCGTCCCATAGTTAGCATTTACCTTTAAAAAGCACACATGGATAAACCAAAGCAGGGCGTTACAACTTACCGGCTTCCAACTCTCATGGATGACTGGATCCTCACGACACCGCGACGATGGACAACGGCATGTGCCTTTCCTACAGCTGCCATGACCTCATCCCAAGAGCCCTCTAAAGTACAATGTTAGCAGTCTAAACTCTTGTCCGCGGCCCGTGGGCTATAGAGATGCAGAAAGTACGTGCCGACTGTTGTTCCAGCAGAGTGGAGGGTGTACTTCAAACCGCTCGCCTTGAGGACCTTTTGCACCTCAGCAATGTCCTCGGCGACAGAGACAGTCCCTGTTCCGATCTGTTCCAGTGTCAGTATCAGCCCACGCACCATAATTCATGTTAAAAAGATAATCTACCACTCACGGGAAGAAGACAAAAGTCAACATAGCATGCCTCAGGCGTGGCGATACTTGTATAGTCCATTTTGAAAAGGAATGTTTTGGAATGTGGTTTAAGTTGATGATGTTGTATCTCGCTGAGAGTGAAGATGAAATGGGGCAGTTGAAGACTGTCTAGGGTATCTAGTCTATCACCAATCCCAGAAGACCCCGCCAAGATAGGCGACTTGCTCAGGCTTTAATCACCCCATGCTAGCTACTAACTAAGTGAAGCTCGGGAATATCGTCACTTCACCTCCTCCAGCTTGCTTCTCATTGCTATTATCCGCTCTCAACAGTGGGAAAGCTTTCAATTGATAAAATGGCCGCTTACATACGTCATTTACTCTTTTGCTTCTCCATTCCATGTGTGGTGAACAGTTTACAAGGGAGCTAGCCATTGGTCAAGACCTGATTACCAAGGTTTGCTAGTGACCGCCTACTGTATTAGAGGAAAATCCCCCGCCCCGAAGATCGGAGCATGGCAGAATTCTTTTGCCCTGACTCAACCTCCAATCTGTGACATAGTATTTCAGAGCTCGTACTTTTGTTCTATCTTTCTAAATTGACACGGAATTCTCGGTTTCTTTCAGGTATCTCTTCTCAAAAACCCCTTGCCTCTCCTTCTGGATAAATTCCATCATATTGCTGCCGCCATGGGGCTTCCCGATCCCACCACCGATCTCGACTGGAGTAGCTACATCGGTGCTATCCATGAGATATTCCACAAGAATGCTTTGAAGGCTCCCAGCGCGCGGTGCGTCACAGAAACGGCCTCCTCCACCACGCCCGAGAGGAGTTACAGTTACAAGCAAATTTATGAGGCGTCCAACATCTTGGCCAACCAGCTCCGTCAAGCTGGTATCACCAATGGCGACGTCGTCATGATCTTCGCCTATCGTTCCGTCGAACTCGTCATCGCTTTCATGGGAACCCTTGCTGCCGGTGCTACAATTACCGTTCTAGACCCCGCATACCCCCCGGCGAGACAACAGATCTACCTTGAAGTCTCACAACCAAAGGCCCTGATCACGATTGGCAGAGCCAGAGATGAGAATGGTCCTTTCGCGCCCCGTGTTGAGAAGTACTTGAACGAGGAACTATCTCTCAAGATACGAGTGCCCGAGCTGCGGATGAGCGACGATGGCTACCTTACTGGTGGCGAGGTTGACGGAAAGGAAGTCTTTACCGACAATGAAAACAAAGCATCAGCACCTCCAGATGTTCTGGTGGGACCAGACTCAACAAGTATCTTGAGTTTTACCAGCGGCACTACGTCTACACCCAAGTACGAGACTGAGTAACTCTGAGAGTCGTACCGTGAGCTGACTATTTCTAGGGGTGTTATGGGCAGACATTACAGCTTAGCCAGATACTTCCCGTGGATGGCCAAGACTTTCAACTGGACCTCAGAGACAAAGTTCGCTTGTCTAAGGTAAACTTCATCAAAAGCGAATCCGATCATAGCCCGTCTAACCATCTGATAGTGGTATCAGCCATGATCCTATCCAGCGAGACATATTCAGTCCGATTTTCATGGGCGGAGAGCTGATTATCCCCGCTCGCGAGAACATTGCCCACGAACGGTTAGCTGAGTGGTTTCGCGATCACAAGCCCAATGCGGTTCATTTGACACCTGCCATGGGTCAAATCTTATGCGGAGGTGCTAAAGCAGAGTTCCCATCACTCAAGTGGGTCCTCTATGTTGGCGATATTCTAACCAAGAAGGATTGTGCTGCGCTCCGCAAGCTGGCGCCCAACGCCGACATCTGCGCTGCATATGGTACCACTGAAACAAGTCGCAGCGTATCATACTACCACATCAAGAGCCACGCCGAAGACCCGAATGCGTTGGATAAGTTTGGAGATATTGTGCCTGCCGGAAAGGGAATCGAGAACGTCCAGCTTCTCGTCGTCAACCGGGAGGATCATACCAAGCTGTGTGGTGTGGGTGAGGTTGGTGAGATCATGCTGAGAGCGGCGGGTTTGGCTGAGATATGTCCACCTCTCCTTTTCTGACAGAGCCCTGCTAACTTTTGAATTTACGGATATCTCAACGACTTGGAGAAAACCAATGAGAAGTTCCTCGACAACTGGTTTGTCGATAACCAGAAGTGGGTTGATGCCGATAACAAAGTTGCCCAACAAGCCAACGAACCCTGGAGACAGTACTACAAAGGCCCACGGGACAGGATCTACAGGACCGGCGACTTGGGATCTTACCTGGATGAGTCTGGAAATTGCGCCATCACAGGCAGAGCTGATGACCAAGTTAAGGTCAGAGGTTTTCGCATCGAGCTCAATGAGATCGATTCCAATCTGAGAGGACACCAGTTGGTCCGCGAGTGCAAGACTCTGCTCCGAAGAGATCGTAACGAAGAGCCAACACTCGTCAGCTACATCGTACCTGAAGACCAAGAGTGGCTCAAGTGGTTGGCAGGACAAAACCTTACCGACACAGAGGATCAAGGTACAGAGATCGGACCTGTCACCGTGTATCCCAAGCGTTACCGACCGATGCAAACGGAGATCCGGGATCATCTCAAGTCTCGGCTGCCAGTTCACGCTGTCCCAACTTATTTCATCTTCCTGAAGAAGATGCCTTTGAACCCCAATGGCAAGGTTGATAGCCCAAATCTGCCATTCCCCGATGCAGCCCTGATCTCCGAGGAGGCTTCTGAGGAGGATCTGAAGAGATGGGAAGCGCTCAGCAGCACTGAAAAGGAGGTTGCGGAGCAGTGGGCAGCACTCATCAATGGTTTGAATGCCAAGACTCTGCAACCCGAATCCGACTTCTTCGAAAGTGGTGGACACAGTCTGCTGGCCCAACAGCTTCTTCTCAATCTTAACAAGGATCTGGCAGCCAGCGTGTCCATCAATTCACTGTACTCAAACTCGACCCTCAAGGGTCTCAGCACACAAATTGACCGCCTGCGCGAAGGCAAGGACGATTCAGGCGCAACAGATGACGGCGATGCTGCGTATACTCAAGCACTTGACAAGCTGCTCGGTAGCCTTGATGCCAAGTACCAGACGGCGGACCCTGCGGCACTCTCGCCGGAAGGCAAGACGACTGTCTTTGTGACTGGTGCTACAGGATTCCTGGGTTCCTACATTGTCAAGGACTTGCTTGAGCGTCAGAACATCCATGTCATTGCTCATGTGCGTGGAACGAAGGGCGTCCCGGCTGCCCTCGAGCGACTGCAGAGGTCACTCCGCGGATACAGCGTATGGCAGGATTCCTGGGCCAACAGGCTCGACGCCGTTATTGGAGATCTGTCACAGCCCCGTCTCGGACTTGATGATGCCACATGGGAGACTCTTAGCAACACTGTTGATGTAGTCGTCCATAACGGTGCCCTTGTCCACTGGGTGAAGCAGTACAAGCATCTTGAGCCCAGCAATGTTCTATCCACAGTCGATGCACTGCGGCTCTGTAACCAGGGTAAGCCGAAGCTGTTCTCATTCATCAGCTCGACCAGTGTCCTAGACACAGATCACTACATCGATCTGTCACACAAGCAGACCAGCACTGGACAGCACGCCATCATGGAAGCAGACGACATGATGGGCAGTCGCACCGGTCTCGGCACTGGATACGGCCAGTCCAAATGGGTAAGTAGCCACATATATATATATATATATCCCAACCCCATGTGTAATATCTTCTAACAGACCACAGGTATCGGAACAGCTCGTCCGTGAGGCTGGCAGACGTGGTCTCCTTGGATCCGTTGTCCGACCTGGCTATATCCTCGGAGACGCCTCCAGTGGTGTCTGCAACACCGACGACTTCCTCATCCGCATGCTGAAGGGCTGCATCCAGCTGTCCAGCCGCCCGCATATCATCAACACAGTAAACGCTGTGCCTGTAGGCCACGTCTCTACCGTCGTCGTGGCAGCTAGTTTGAACCCTGTCCCAGCTGAGACTGCAAACAGCACCAGCGATAGCGGCGACGTCGGTGTTCACGTCATCCATGTCACTGCCCATCCTCGCCTGCGCATGAACGAGTATCTCTCCATCCTGGCCTACTACGGGTATGACGTGCCTGAGGTGGATTACGACCAGTGGAAGGAGCAGCTCAAGACCTTTGTCTCTGCCGGTCCTATCCAGAAGGACGAGGAACAGAGCGCGCTGATGCCTCTTTTCCACATGGCAACTAACAACCTGCCTACGACTACTCGTGCGCCGGAACTTGATGATCGCAATGCTATGGCTGTTCTAAAGGCCGATGCGGATAAGTGGACAGGTATTGACGAGAGTGCTGGAGAAGGCATCAGCCGGGAGACTGTTGGCCGCTTCCTAAGATTCCTTGCCGAGACCAACTTCCTACCGTTGCCAACAAGCCGGGGTAGGGAGTTGCCGGCTATCAAGGCTGGTGCTGTCGAGGCGCAGGCGAAATGGGGTGTTGGAGGGCGTGGTGGTGTAGCATAAGAGGGAACAGAGAGACGCCGTGTTTCTGGTTGACCGGAGTCTAAAGGTGAAAAGTAAATAGTGGACATTAAAGGCCCTGCGAATTTATAATGCTTGTATCTTATTTTTGCTTGAACGCTTTGTTGCAAGCAGTATATGAAATCTCGAGACGTCCCATTTCCCTTTCACGATGAACGCTATGACTCACTTTATGATGGTAAACGATGTTACCGACATTGGCTTACTTGAACAGTTGAGCCGTGGTTTAAAGAATGAGATCAATACATCTGGAACAGCAGAATTGCTTGATATGACATTTTAATGCCTTTGCATTGGGGTTTATCTTGATGATGAGAATATACCATCTATCTATCAGGGCCGATGTTTTCCCAAGTCTATACACGTTTGGAACCCAATGCTTATCTTGAAATACAATTTATCCAAAGGAAGCCTACCATCCCAAACGCCTCGCTATATGCCAATGTGACCAAACCGGGTTTTAACGGCAGGTCGTTTCAAAATAAAATCTGTGTAAGAAGATTGGAAACGCACTTCGAAGAGTGAAAACAAAGGAATAGTGCTGATGGTGTCGTTTACACCAACAGTACAGCAGCAGCAACAAAGGCTGTCAAAGCTATCATGCCGACTCGTCTGTCAGTGGCGCTGCCAACCGACTTTTCAAAGTTTTCCTCACGCCCAGTGGCGCCGGAGATGCCATTCATCTTGTCCGCCACAGCGAGAACCTGGCCCTTTTCGAAGAAGTCAACCAGGACAAAGTTGGGGGCGGCACCCCATTCCTGCTGGCACTCCTGAAGATGCTTGCCCAATGCGCCGTCCTTGCTGGTGCTGTCGCTGTTGACGGTGTCGATGTTCTCGGTGTCGGGGACAAATAAATCACTGTTCTCTATGAGGCTCTGGTACTTGAAATGGTTGACGAGACCCATGAAGTTGTTGGACAAGCCTGAAGCGCCATCGTGAATTTTTGAAGGACGGGTGACGGTGCAGTTGAAACCAGTGATGGTGGGAACCTCAAACGCCGTCTCGAAAACATATTTGAACTCAGGCATCAGGTAAGGATACTGGGTTGTAGCGTCGATGTTTGTGACAAAGGTGACGAGGCGTGCGCTGTCATCAATCATGGACTTGAGGGTCGGCCACTCGCCGGTGGCATTCTGCCCAGATGGTGCATAAGCCAGTTCAGCGATACCAGAGCCATTGATAGCCTTGCCAAACTCAGCAGGTTCGGCATTGTCAGAGTTGACGAGCAAAAGAGTAACGACATTGTTGGTGTTTGCCTTCATCCAGACGTTGATCTTGCTCAACCAATCCTCGAGGGTGCCTGCATCGAGAATATCACAAGATGTGTGGCACAGGCGAAGGGTGTTGTTTTTCTTGTGAACTTGGGCCTGGAGCAGACGAATACCAGCGTCGAGGGCATCAGTGGCGTTGTAGTTCTGGTTGCCTGCGGCCGCGAGTCCGTTGTCGCCATCTCGGAGAAAGGAGCTTCCATGGGCACCAACGTGTGTCATGTTGTTGTAGCCGCGGCCGCAGAGGTCTGGAGAGTTGTTGCATGCTGTTGTTGAAGACCCAGAGTCTGAGTTGGACTGCGGGAGAGCGCAGACTGAAGAAGTGGCCGCGAGGACTCCGGCGACTACGGAGCGAAGTGAAGAGTGAAGCATCTTGATCTAGATTTGTTTATTTGGAGAGATATAAGAAAAAATGAAGAAAGACGACACACAGAAAAGATGGAAAAGTAGAGATGATAGACAAAGAAACAAATATGAAGAAGGAATACGGCAAGTAATAAACTATGAAACAAAAGAAAAGTATCCGCCGTATACGCAACTCTCAAGTCTCAAAGTCCATGGGGGATGTTGTCCGTGCTTCTACAAGCTGACGTCGCCCCTGGTCCAATTTTTTGGAGGTTGGATAACCGAGAGCGAACCAATAGAGAGACTCTACTCCGTAGGCCTGGAGCGATCGTCAATTTAGAAGCCAAGCCAAAAAAAAAAATACAGGGGCTGAGGTGCCGATGCTGCGCCCCTTGAGACGTCAGCAGTGGAAGATCTAAACACCAACGAGACGGGCTAAAACATCAACTGCATCTCTAGTTCTAGGCTTGTTATGGTTTGATATGCAGTTTGAGACGCTGTTTGAGGTCTCGGCTTCATAAGACGTGTACATTTAATCGAATCATGCAATTCAGTTGACTACTCAGCATTGACTGATCGTCTCTATTTGCAATCTTGAAGCAAGCCATGCATAACACTGACAGCCGGCTTGCTGCAATCCCCTGGAACCAAACAGCACAGCACGATAATAAAGTAAAATACAATAAAGATGCGGGGGCCGAACCACGTCGCGGTACTGCCCAATCCGTTGAAACCCACAAACCGATATCAAAAACGCCTCGTCACTCAACGAGATTGGATTCCATCTCGTTTGTCTATTCGATCCCTTGTACACAATCTCTTTACCCCTTTGATATCATTGCAGGTCAGTCGACATTTTGTATGGATACTTATCGTCATAATCAACATAAAAAGCTGCATCCAACCTCTTGGTTCTATGCTCGTGACGATCTCCCAGCCATTGAATGCATGGAATACTATGCAACTGTAATACTCCGCAACGTCCCGTACGTTAATGGTGGCGGCCGGGGGAGGCTTAGCATAAGCATTTTTCAAGGGTCCACTTCTATTTTTATCCCCTGTTTATGCCGCCATCATTCACTTGGCGGCTCAAAATCATAACCACACGACGCTTGACTATTGTACCAACACGAGTTTTGACAAATACTGATTTGCCACGAATAATTGTTACTCGCCTTCTTTTCTTGGATTTGGCTAAAATTGGCAAATCTCTGATGCAGCCATAACAGCGCCCATGTTCACTCAATGACAACCAAAGCCGTCTCGTTTTCTGGCGTCGTCCGTTCCACAGTGATATCATCTATGTACTTTACTCTGGATCCGCATATTCTTCCTTCTTGTCCGCAGATGCCGCGGCTTCAATCTCCTTCAGCTGCTGCTGTCCCGCCTCAGTTGTGGCATCAATGATCTGTTCCTCCAAACTTAGAACATTGGCCTGTCAAAAGTTAGTCCGTGTCACAACCTTATCTGCAACTGTCTTGCAACTTACCTCGCCAAAGAGACCCACGAGTTCCTCAGCCTCGTCAATCGGCATCTCGCCCAATACCTTGTTAACTTCATCCAAGTTGCCAGTCTCCAGGGCCTTGCGCATCTCAGGCGAGAAGGACTCGAAGATTTCTCGTGCTTCCTGCTCCTCGGGGTCTTCGCTGTCTGCCTTGGGCACCTTGATCTGAATGACCGTGCCAGGCTCTACAGCGTGCAACTGAATTTGCTCGACGCCTTCTGTTTGCCCTTCCTTGGCTCGCTCGGCTAAAATCTCCCTGGAACGGGTCCTGATCTTCATCCATGTCTCTTGCACATCCTTGTAGAATACATCCTGCGCTTGGTGTCCCTTGGTGGTGATGCGCTTAAAGAAAAGCCCAACTCCGTCTTTGCCAAGGGCCCGGCAGTACTGCAGAAGCAGCGCCTGGTGCACCAATTGTCGCGATAGATCATCCTTGCTCTCCAGAGCGGCATCAAAGGCTTGCACAAGAAGTCCATCAGTCTCCTTCTCAACCAACAGCTGAGGGTTCTGAGACAGAAACTGAAGACTAGCTGAATAGTCGTTTGCCTTGATGGTACCAAACTTCTTTCCGGCCGGCGAGGCGTCCATTTCGCTGTCGTCGTCCACCTTGATTTCTTGCTTCCCATGTTCCGAACTAGACGAAGCTCCCGCGGAGCCGGGGTTAAGCAGTTCCACCTGTGTGGAAGGCTTCTTGTCTTCAGGGTTAGACTTGGTAACATGGGAGCTGTCGAACCCAGTATGTATTCCTTCGCTCGTGATTTTTCGGCCCTCCTCCTTCTCAAGTTCAGCCAGCTTGATTTCCAACTCTTTCTGCAGACCTGTAACCTTATCCTCGTGTGTCTGAATCTCCGCAATCATAGCCTCATATCGGTTTTCTGGTTTCTTCTCGTCCAAAACCTTGTTGACTTGATCCAGCAGAGTCGCCATCATCTTGGTATACGAGGGCTGCTCCTTCTCCTGACTGTGCACACCCTCAGGTGGTGGTGGTGGTTTGTCATCCTTGGGATTTCCAGCTGACTCCATGACAGCCTTGAAGGCAACCTCTGCCGGATTTCGGGTGGTTGCCTCAGAGGCATGGGCTCGTAGCGATGCCAAGAGCCCCGAGATGCGCTTGATCAAGCCATCATTGACTACACGCTCATACTTGTAAGTTTCAATCTGCAGCTTTCGGTGTTGCCGCTCCTGGTGTATCTGGTTCTGCTTTGCGCGGATAAACGATCGCTTGTCGACATTAGGATGTACTTCGATATCGGAGTCGTCACTGAGCTCCAGCGCATCCTGGTAGTAGTGTCAGCGAACCGATCAAGTTTAAAAGCCTCAATCACTTACCCATTTGCTGTAATCAACAGGCATATTTGATGCTTATATCTAGGCCTCAGTCACTTCAAATTAACTGGTATGTGGTGAAAGAAAGTAGAGAGTGTAAGATCAGAAAGGCCGAGTGTTGTACAGTGGAAGTTTCTGGACTCTTGGCTGGGAGCTTGACCATGATGGCGGGGTGATTGTACCCCACCATAGAGGTGTGGCTGAATGTGGCTGGACCGGCTCAAAGACAGCCACCTTATCAACGAGAGACAACATGAGAACGACTGGAATACATCACATCACATCCATTTTAGAAACTTGTCTTCATCTTTCTGCTTCAAAGTTCTTCCATAAGTATAAGTACGCCTTCGCTAAATGTACGATCTAGGCTATTGTACACAAGGTTATTGACGAGCTCCCAAAACACCATATTCTAGCAAGTTCCACCATCTCGTCCAAAAATCATCATTCAAATACTTCTCCGTAAACCCAGCATCCCTGTAGCTATTGCCCTGGTAGCAAACGACATCAAAATTATGACATCGTCTTCATGAAGTCATCCAGATCGAAACTCTCCTCATACTGCTTGTTGTCCCATAGTTCTCCCAGATCATCAAGCCATGCCTTCTTTCCAGGCGCACGCACGTCACCTGTTTCAATATCAACCATGTCTTCTTCTCTTCCTTCGATATTGCTCTTTTCCTTGTCGGCTAAGAGGTTGGGTGCAGCATCTCCAACGTTGAAGAGATCCAAAATCTGGTCAGTATCCATCGTTGAGAGGCCAGCATTCTGCTGATTCACGACAGTGGATGCGACATCAATCTTGAACCGCTGGAGATTCAGAATCTTCTCCTCAAGAGTTCCACGTGTAATGAGACGGTATACATTTACCACCTTCTTCTGGCCGATACGATGGGCTCGGTCCATGGCCTGTAGATCTTTCTGGGGATTCCAATCGTGCTCCACGAAGATGACTGTATCGGCGCCTGTCAAGTTCAATCCAAGGCCTCCAACACTTGTTGTCAACAAGAGTACGTCGTACGACGGATCACTGTTGAACTTGTTGACAATGTCTTGTCTCTTATTGGCTTCTACAGATCCATCAAGTCGGAGATGCGAAACCGAAGGCAACAACTCTTTCAGAACCTTGTTTTGCACCATATCAAGCATCTCCTTCATTTGGCAAAAGATGAGCGCACGGTGAGGTTTGATGGGCTGATAAAGAGGATCATTCGAGTCAGTGCCTTCAACACCGATGCCGCAGTCCACCAATAGGTCACGCAGAGCAGTGAGCTTTGGTGCATGCTGTGGATCCTCGATTGACGTTCCTCGTTTGGCAAGGATTTTCTGCGTATCGTCGTAAAGACTGCTGCCAGGTTTCATCACCATCGCAGGCGAGTTGCACAGCTTTCGCATGTACTGTAGCGCTTGGAAGATGTGCTGTTTGGCTTCTTTGTCTTCTCGGCCCGCTTCTGCTTGAATCTTCTTGCCCTGCTTCTTCGTAAAGTCCTCAAAGAGCTTCTGTTGCAAATCGCTCAGGTCGCAATAGTAGTTCTGCAAGATCTTTGGTGGAAGATCGTTCAAGACTTCCTCTTTGAGGCGACGAAGCAAGAACGGAAGCACTTGCTTGTGGAGTGCCTCAATCGCCAGTGCTCCTGCTTCTTGCTCCTTAGAGGATGCTTTACTAAATCGGCTTGCAGCAATGGGCTTCGCGAAGCGGTCCAAAAAGACCCTCTCGGCACCCAAGAAACCAGGCATCAAGAAGTCGAACAGCGACCAAAGTTCCAAAACATTGTTCTGAATAGGGGTACCTGTAAGAATAAGGCGATGATTACTAGCCAACCTCTTGACGGCCTGTGTAATCTTGGCCTTCGGGTTCTTGATCAAATGCCCTTCATCCAGAACGACGTAGTTCCAGCTGTGTTTGTCCAGGATTTCGGAATCGTTACGGCAAACATCATAAGAGGTGATCACGATATCAGTCTCGCCGAGTCTGTCTTTCAAGGCCTTTCTCTCTACTGGTGGTCCGACATATGCAGTCACGCTCAAGAACGGCGCATATGTCTTGATTTCTTGTTGCCAATGTCCAGAAAGGGTTGGCGGGCAAACAATAAGAGACGGCATCTTTCGTACGTCTGGTGCCTGCGTCTTGGCAAACTCTTCAGCACGCTGGTGGTGATCGCTCGCCACGATACACAGTGTCTGCAGGGTCTTGCCCAATCCCATGTCGTCACAAAGAATACCGTGAAGGTGGTACTTGTTGAGGAAATTGAGCCAATTAACACCTTCCTGTTGGTACGACCGTAGCTCAGCCTTGATGGCCACAGGGATTTGGAACTGCTCCACCTTCTTCGGGTCAAGCAACTGTGCAATAAATGTTCGCTCACGGTCTCGTCCCTTCAACAGCTCTTCGGACAAACCGGGAGGGTCCGGAATCCCTGCCTCGAGAGGAACAAGCTTGACCAGTGTAGCAAAGGAGGTTGTTGCAATTAAGCGAATCTCGTTGTCGGAGTCGCTCATTCGTCCCAGTACTGGAACGATCAGGAAGATGACATACGGAAGAATGGCATCTCCCATCACGGCGATCAGGTGATAAATGGCTTCGATTGCACCTTGTCGGAAGGTGAGATCAACAGGGTTATTGATCGAAGGAAGAACCCTCTCAACAAGTGCAGTCATGCCTTCGACAGTCATGACACTGCAAATTGTAGCCAAACATTTAGCTGCCATGTATCGGAAAACTGAGAGTTCTGAATGGAGGGCTTTGATGACCAAAGGCATCATTTGCATGATGAAAGGTTGCAGGGTCTTGTCAAGTGTCGGGGTCATGGTACGGATAACGGACATGGCATCAACAATTTCTTGTCCAAAGGTTTGCTCAGGGTCCTTGGCCTCTGCCGGCAGGGTGTTGGAGAAAGCTCTGACAAGAGGCTCTTCCATGAATGTCCGGAGACTGGGTACGGTTTCGAGCAGCTTAGCACCATAGGTTCTAGAAAGAATCTCGAGTGCTTCCTTTGCACCTCGTCTGGTAATACGGGCAGCCTTAGCTTCGCGGGCCCATTTGGCAGCATCCGGATGATCAACACGGTCTTCCTCCTTCTGCATTGACAGTACACAATCAGTCTTACTGGCATGAACTGGGAATTCAGGGGTTTCTGCGACTTCAACACAAGAGAACTTGACGAGGTTAGACACCACTTTGTCGGCAGGTCCTTTTCGGCCCTTTTCGGTGAACAACTGCACCAGTCTTGCGATGGTATCAGCTGACCGAGTTTGAAGTAGCTGGTTATCTTCTGTCTTGACAGAGTCCATGATACCCTTAATCAGTGGACTTGGTTTCTTAGGAAGCACCTTCATTCCGACAATGGCACATGCTGCTGCTGCCTTAACGCGGGTGTCGCGAGCTGCCTTGATTGTCTTGGCTTCTTCGATGGCCAGAATGGTCATGTCACGGGCGTCGGAAAGCTGTTGGCTTGCGATTAGGCGCTGGCCGGGGGGCATTGCTTTCTTGAGCCTTTCATAGTCATCGCCTATACATTTCTCTGCGGTTGCAATCGAGAAAGCATTCGGGCCGGCCTCAGCTTCTCCTTGAACCACAACAGGCAACGTTGGAAGTTTACTGTGTGACACTTTACCATGATCTCGGAAGAGGTGAATTAGCTGTTGACACTGTGTTCTGACTCGCTGGATAAAGTTGACAAGATCCCGGTAAGCCGCAGGTCGTTCGGAATCGATGATACGCTGAAGATTTTCAAGGTAGCGGGGAGATTCGCCCGTGTTTTGACTGTTGATGGCGAATTCGTCGATGACAACGCATGCCGTCATCTGGCTGGAGGAGAATGCTGATCCTAGGCCGGGAATTAACAATGCATCGTAATCGTCCAAGCTGGCGGCAGGGACATGAGACATGATGAAACCCATTGCTTTGGCTGCTGAAACGCGAGAGCGGATCAAAACATCCATACCGACAAGGTCCACGTCGCCCTGCATCATATGGCCATCGACATCATGAGTAAGACTGGTTGTAGGAACCTCATCAACCTTGGTTGACTTTCGACGGCGCTTGGGAGCACGGTCAGAGCTATCGGGTGACGATGGTTTGCGAGGCGTATGTTGTGGAATTCCAGCCATCGCATACATCCCACCTGATGGTTTTTGGAAAAGAGAGGCATTCATCGGGATCGGGTTCCTTGAAACGCCAATAGGGTGCAGAGTCAGCTGCATCATAGGATCGATGTGAGCGGCAAACTCATCAGCCAGCACTGTGGGCTTGCTCGCGAGACTTTCGACTAGAGACTTCCAAAGATCCAGAGACATGTTGAGGGCATCTCTGTCTCGTTCAACAAGAATATTCTGGAAAATGAGCCGAAGTATTCTACCGTTGAGCCAGCCCTGCGAGGTTTCTGCGTCCAGTTTGGCAAAGGTTGACAACGCCTTCAAGACAGCCACACGGACCGATGTGATGGTATGTCGTAGGAAAGGGTAAAGTCTAGGGACGAGAAGAGTGAAAGATCGCTCCTCGTCTTGGGCAGCTGATGCCTTCATTGCTTCAAGTACCTCAGGGAAACCACACAAAGTGGCGAGAAGATCCATAATACGCCCAGTGCTAGCACTGAGGTCATCTCCAAGGTTCGAGAGACTTTCCCAAATAATGTTGACGAGTCCCTCAAGCTGAGCAGGTCGCAACGTAACAAACTCCTTGGCCATCGGAATCAATGTAGCGGCGCTAACGGACCGAACATCGTCATCCATATCACCCAAGCCTTTCATCACAGTCTTGATTATGCCATCGATCATGTCGCTGTCCTGGAGAAGTAGATCTTTTCTGACCGCAACGACATATCTCAAACCAATCATACCACCGTGGCACACAGACCAAACGGGGCGATCAAGCTTGAGGTCTTCCTGCATTACCATTCTATACAGTATCTTGAATGTGCTGTAAACAGACGGCGAAGGCAAGTGTTTCAAGACAGAACCCAGAGACTGACCGATCGTCTCCCGAATTGGGGCCACGGAGGTGTCAGAGCTATAATCAGTAAAGCGGTCGAGCATTAGTACACAGCATAAGCGGCAGGCCATGTCGTCAAGCCATTTCCGGTTAAGGAGATCGTTCTCTTCCCGCGATTTGTTGGGCAATCTACCGGCACCTCCACCATGGACTCGGATAACCTCACGCAGTCCCATAGCAGCTCCGTGTCGAGTTTCCCAGGAAGCGTCGAACAGGTCAATTTTGAGGAAATCGCAGAGTCGCTCGTATGGCCACTCAGCGCCCTCCATCGTTTCTTCTGCTTCTAGCTCGGACTTGATGGGAATTACGGGTCCTTTGAACTCGCTCACAACTTTAGTGTCCTCATCGACGTCGGCGGGTCGATCAAGGTTAAAGTATTCATTCACTTTGCTGTTCTTCTTGCCGTCTGCGTCGGGAATCGGTGCGTCATCTCCAAGATTCTCGGACCCTGATGTCATTGAACGTCTGACAGAGAGATCTCCAAATCCACCCTTGCCTTGGGATGCCTTCATTGCCTCCCTTTTTCGTTTTCGTTTCAGCACGTTGAGTTGCCTCGAGCTCAACTGCGATTCCTCAGGTGCGTGGGTGTGAGTACTGGCTCCGTCAATACGGCCGGCTCCGTGACCGTTTGTGTCCACTGGAGCCGCCGATGCGCCGTGGTTGTCGCCACCTGTATAGGCAATCTCCTCATCTTCATACTTTCTTCCGAGGAGGCCTAATCGACCATTGAGCGTCTTCTTCTGGTGCGCCAGTCGTGCTTGCGGTTCAAGCGCTGCTAGCCCATACTCAATTCCACCACCTCGTAAAAGTTCCTTGCCGTATTGAAGAATCATCTCCACATTCAGGGACTCCAACTGAAAGAAGCCATCGTCAGATGATATCCTTTTAGCGTCTTCGTCTTCTTCCTTCTTGACGTGTCCATTTTCTGAGGCAGGCTCCTCCTTCTTAGGCTCCGTTGGAGCATCTTCGGCATTTGGGTCATAGATGGGAGCATATTCTGCAATCTTACCGATGGCAGATGCAGCGGTTCGTCTTGTCTCCCAATCTTTGTGTCTAAGGTAGGGCACAACACGGGATAGAAGGTTAAATAATTCATCAGGGTGTTGCTTTTGCCAATCAGCGAGCTGATTGACAGCGGTATCACGAATAAGTCTCGTACTCCCCGTTTCGAGGATACTATAAGTCAGTCAGTCTTTGTGTTGTGGAAGGAATACGGTTATTGAAAACAAGCAGAAGATAGTCGATTATGAAGCAATACATCAAGCCGATGCCTCGGGATCTTCATGAGCTTCTCCTTCTGAAGATCATGGAGCTGGTCAAACTTACGTGACTAATCTGTCGAGTCTAATAGTTTGTTAGCATACCTTGATGGTACATAATAGCAGAAGAACTTACCTCGAGGCCATTGTGTGTATTAGTTGGGTTGGATATTATGAGCGCGTATCATGACATCTCGATCGCTGCGTCACAAAAGTCAGTTACGAATTGGCCAACGAGTGTTTATGATGACACGAGAGTTGTATCAGCATAGTATCCAGGGCTAGGGATCGTGTAGCGCGATGCAGCGGGATGTAGTGGGTCATCGGGGGTGAGATGCATGCATCCGGAAGTCAGGCTGAAGACACGGTAGACGTTGAGAAATCTCCTTGAGTAAACGCCACTTGTAGTTGGATATCAGGAAGTACAAAAGGGGATGTCGGGGAATTCGAAGGATTAAATAGATGGAAAAAGAGTGTGAATCATCGTCCACATAGCGTAGTGGGCTGTGGGGGGTGTGTATCAAGGGATCATCAAATACAAAAGGGGGAGAGTATAAAATAAAAGGCTAGAGTATCATAAAGTGCATGCAATCACTTACAGGCCGAGTTGATTAAGAGAAAGGCGGCGTCAAGCCTTCAGAGTCAAGTTGATACTTGCCTCTTCCGTTGAGTTTGTGAGGCTCAGCAAAGGTGATCAACTGCAGAAGTTGCTTGCCGAAAGTCCCGGCCTAATCGAACCGGTGAAAGAAATCCCCCTGTCTAGAATGCATGCAGCATCGGCACTTGAAGTCAAGGCAGGGTGGATTTCGTGATGTTGTGCAGAGGGGATGCGCTGCAATGAGACGTCGCCGATCAATTGCAAATATGGCCAATTTCTTAAACAGCTCTGGTTGGCCGGGTTGCAGGATATTTGGGGATATGCTGGGGCCGCAGATTGGGCTGTTAAAATGTGTAGACGACCTGGATTGGATGGGATGACCAAGCGTCCGTTTTGCTGTATATAACCAGCTTCGATAGGGGGAAAGCGACCGGGGATTAAAAGATAAATGAGAATAAAAGTGGGTGCAGCTTCAATTTGTTGTCGTACCGAAAGCTTGCTCTTTCCTGTATAGGCGGGAGTGGTGCTTTTCCTTGGTTGCTCCTGCCGCTTGCGCAAGCTTGTGGTGCTGCTGGCTGCTGGCTGCTGGCTGCTGGCTGCTGGCTGCTGGCTGCTGGCTGCTGGCTGCTGTGGTTCCCGGGTGTGGCCAACTGGGAAAATCGGGGTGGAGGGCAGGCCGGGTCTTCTATAAGTGAGAGCTTGTATTTTTATACACGCGGCGCGGCTTTGGGAAGCACGGCCAACGGTTTCTTTCGTTGCGCTCGCTTAATTTCCCTCTTGCCTGTTAGCGTCATCAACGCGCCCCTGCTCTTTTTCTTTCTTCATTTTTGCTGGCTTGTCCTTGGCTGACTATGATCTGGCTTACCCACTTAGAGCTCAAGTCAACCACCAGGGTCCACTTAAGGTGTGGTCCAGCCGTGCTGAGGACAAGAAGGCACCAAAGGCAACACCAGCCTCACGACGATCTTTGCTGATGACACCAAGAAGGCATTCGGCCATCAGCCGCCGGCTTAATACTTGATCCGGCTCGTGGGATAGCTTGATAGCGTTCTGATTCGCTACTCAATATACGAGCTACCCTGTATCAATACTGTGCCCAGTATACTAGTACATGCTATGGCATGTTATTATTGTGCCTATTTACATTTTATAGTTTTGGCGATATGCATTAGTAGTTCTTTCGGTACTTATGTGCATGTTTCATATAATATTGTGGTTGTTTATCCCCCCCGTTGCCTTTCGTAAGCTTGGTATAAAGAAGACAAAGTGAAGGTATCTCACTACTATGGTCAAACACTATTTCAATGTCAACTGACTGTCTACTCCTGCCTGGCAAGTATTTGGAATTCCTGTGGATCTGTATCGAAGCGAGTTCCAAAGCAAACACTCTGAAATAAACATCACAAGGTTGGGCGTTGTCACGACCACCATATGCATATCAGCGTAAACGTCATAATTTCAATAACAAGACATATGCAGGTTTTACGAAAATAAGAAGGTGCATACGAGAAGCCATAGTTGCGAATGTCATACCATAAGAGCTCAAAGAATCAACCATAGTAAACAAGCAGTAGAATCATATAAATGCCACAGCTTGTGAGGTTCAATTTTTGATGTGGCTGTGAGAGGAGATTGGATCGCTGACCAGGATGGTGTGACAGAATGACAAGCTTCGCAGCTTTAGAAGGTCCAAGCACGGACCATATCAAGCTCAAGACATTTGACACCCGGTATTTCAGGCAGAAATACACGCACCTAACGACGCGACTATGCCCACCACTTTGATCGCGGTTTCCAAGCCGACGCGTCAATCGCATCACGTCGCATCAAATAGGTGAAGCTCGCATCCTCGGTTGAGACTGCGCAGCCTCTTGCAGCTTGGTCATTACGTCTCCCCGAATTTTGCGCAGAAGCGCCGGCGTAGTTCATCATGTATATTAAGCAGATCATCATCCAGGGCTTCAAAAGGTATGTTTGGTAGCGTTATTCTAGAATCTGGTTCCCCTTCACCCAATATTCGCTGCTGACATCACGACAGCTACAAGGATCAGACCGTCATTGAACCCTTCTCGTCAAAGACTAATGTCATCGTCGGTCGCAATGGTTCGGGGAAAAGTAACTTCTTCGCAGCCATCCGCTTCGTTCTAAGCGATGCATACACACAGATGAGTCGCGAGGAGCGACAAGGCCTCCTCCACGAGGGCTCTGGCTCTGCCGTTATGTCGGCGTACGTCGAAATCATATTCGACAATAGCGACGACCGTTTTCCGACCGGCAACAAAGAGGTCATCCTGCGCCGTACCATCGGTTTGAAGAAGGATGAATATTCGGTTGACCGCAAAGTTGTCACCAAGAACGATGTCATGAACCTGCTTGAGGCTGCAGGATTTTCGCGATCAAATCCGTACTACATCGTACCCCAGGGTCGAGTAACTGCCCTCACAAACATGAAGGAGTCTGACAGACTCAACCTACTGAAGGAGGTAGCGGGAACACAGGTGTACGAAACACGTCGCGCCGAGTCACTCAAGATCATGAACGAGACGAACAATAAAAGGGAAAAGATTGACGAGCTTCTGAAGTACATCAAGGAAAGACTTAGCGAGCTGGAAGAAGAAAAGGAAGAGCTCCGAGGATTCCAAGACAAGGATCGAGAAAGACGATGCCTGGAATACGCATATTATCATAACATTCAGATTGGAGTTCAAGAGGCTCTAGAGGAGCTTGACAATGCTCGACAAGACGGCATCGACAGCTCTGATACCAATCGAGCCGAGTTTTCGGAAGGGGAAAAGGCGATATCAAGACTTGACGCGGAAATACACAAGCTGCAGAGAGAAATGGAGCTTTTGCAGATTGACCGACGACAGCTGGAGGAAGATAGACGCGATGGCGCAAAGACAATGGCAAAGGCGGAGATGAAGGCCAAGAACCTGAAAGAAGGCCAATCTGCTCAGGAACAAGCTCGGGCTCAGCATGCTGCTGATCTCGAATCCGTGCAGAATGACATAGCCTCTAAAGAGCAGCGACTTTCAGAAATCATACCAGCCTACATTGAAAAGAAACAGGAGGAGGATGAGATACGGCGACAGCTCGATCATGCCGAAGCCACGCGCAATCGACTGTTCGCCAAGCAGAGCCGCGGTTCACAATTTAGAAACAAGTCGGAACGCGACGGATGGTTGAGGAAAGAGATTCAAGAACTTGAAATCAATATCAGCACCCAAAAAGCCAACAAGATTGATGCAGACGAGGAGGTTGAGAGAGTCCACGAATCAATTGCACAGGCGGAACAAGAGGTGGCGATGCTGCGAAATCGCTTGACCAACTTCAGTGACGAGAGGGCAGCCCTTGAAGAGGAGGTCACAAAGGAAACTGACATTTTAGACAAACTCAACGATGAACGAAAACTTGTCAGACGCGAGGACGACAAGCTCAACTCAGTTATTGCGAATGCACGACAAGAGAAAGAGACGGCTGAGCGTGAGTTATCACACACAATGGATGGAGCCACTGCCCGTGGTCTAGCGACAATTCGACGACTGAAGCAAGAGCGCGATATCCCAGGAGCTTACGGAACATTGGCTGAACTACTTGAAGTTAGCGATGCCTATAGACTTCCAGTGGAGCAGATCGCTGGTGCAAGCCTCTTCCATTATGTCGTTGATAATGAACATACTGCCACACAACTCGCAGACATTCTGCAAAGACAACATGGAGGTCGAATCACATTCATGCCTCTCGCTCAATTAAGACCCAAGCAGATCAACCTTCCCAGGTCGAACGACGCCGTACCCCTCCTTAGTAAGATTTCATACGACGACGAGTACGACAAGGCTTTCCAGCAGGTCTTTGGAAAGGTTGTGGTTTGCCCGAACCTGACAGTGGCAAGCCAATACGCCAGGAGTCATGGCGTAGACGGTATTACCGCTGAGGGTGACACGACCAACAAGAGGGGTGCCATGACTGGTGGATATATTGACCCTCGCAAGTCGCGCCTGCAAGCTGTTCAGGCTGTGAATAAATGGCGGGATGAATACGAGAGACTTTTGTCCCAGTCCCGGGACATCCGACAACAAATAGAGCTCAAGGACCAAGAGATCACAGCTGCCATGTCGGAATTACAGAAGGCCAAGGAGAGACTACGTCAATCAGTTGATGGGTTCGAGCCTCTACGTCATGAACTGGTCAATAAGTCGACCCATCTGGAGAATGAGCGAAGCCACCTCGACGCAGCTAACCGACGCCGTGATGCCGTTGAGAACAACATGAACAGTTTCTTGGAAGATCTCGCTGCTCATGAGGCGGAACTTAAGTCTGATTTTAAGAAGAGCTTAACGGCTGCCGAAGAACGTCAGTTGGAAGAACTCGGGAACAGCATCCAGGAGCTCCAAAAGCAGTGGAATGAGCTCAGCAGAGCTCGACGTGATCTTGAACGACAGAAGTCACTCTTTGAGGTGGATCTCCGCCAAAACTTGCAAATGAAGCTTGACCAGCTCAACAGCCAGGCCTTTGAGAATTCAACATCTGGATCATCGGCCGGAGGCTTGAAAGAGGCACAAAGAGAACTAAAGAAGGCACAGAAGGCACACAAAGCCATCGAAGCAAGTCTACAAGAAGTAGAGACCAAGATGGATGATGCCCAAGCCAGTCTGGAGCAGCTGGAGAATGATAGGGCCCAGCGGGAACAGGCTCAGCAAGAAGTATCTGTAAGAATTGAGAAGCAGCAGAAGAGGATGGACAAGAGTCTTCGAAGGAAGGCTGTTTTGACGACACAAGCCGCAGAGTGTGCTCAGACTATTCGTGATCTGGGTGTGCTCCCCGAAGAGGCTTTCGACAAGTACGAGAACATGGACCCAAAGACAGTAAGTATTAGCCTCATCTCAGCATACGAGGACTGACTAACACAACACTAGGTATCTTCTAAAATCAAGCGAGTGAATGATGCTCTAAAGAAGTATAAGCACGTGAACAAGAAGGCTTTTGAACAGTACAACAACTTCACAACGCAGCAAGACCAGTTGATGAAACGACGCAAAGAGCTTGACGACTCCCAAGGCTCCATTGAGGAACTTGTCGAGCATCTTGATCGCCGAAAGGACGAGGCTATCGAGCGTACATTCAAGCAAGTCTCGAAAGAGTTTACAACCATCTTTGGCAAGTTGGTGCCTGCTGGCCATGGCCGCCTGCTCATCCAGCGACGTGCGGATCGCCGTCAAGAACCTGCCGATGAGTCAGAGGGAGAGACACGTGGTGCTGTTGAGAATTACACGGGTGTTGGAATCAGTGTGTCATTCAACTCGAAGCATCTTGACGAGCAACAAAAGATTCAGCAGCTCAGTGGTGGCCAGAAGAGTAAGTTGTACCGGCACCCCCCACTTGCTCTCCAACTAACACCAACAGGTTTGTGTGCTCTCTGCCTTATCTTCGCCCTACAAGCGACCGAGAGCAGTCCCATGGTTATCTTTGACGAGGTGGACGCCAACCTGGACGCTCAATACCGTACAGCTGTTGCGGCTCTCCTGGATTCCATCTCCAACGAGATCGGCACCCAGTTTATCTGCACCACTTTCCGACCTGAGATCGTACATGTTGCAGACAAATGTTACGGCGTGACGTTCCGCAACAAGACCAGTTCAATCGACTGTGTAAGCACAGAGCAGGCTCTCGACTTCGTCGAAGGCCAAGCAAAGCCAGCTTAGGTGGAACCATGCGGATGGTATGTAGTTAATATGGGCTGTGTGTAAAACTGTGCATGAAGATATCTGGTGGACTGGCGTTGGGTGGTTCAAGACCAATCCCTTATGCGATTATGAATATTTTTGGGTGCCTACTCTGTGCTGTGTTTCTTTGGATGATATAGCATGATGCCTTGAGCGGCCTTAGTGATCCTATTAAGATATCTATCTACCTGTATATGAACACCGCATCTGGTGACGTGAAGTTTATGGCGTTTCGTTTCACTAGCACTTTGCGTAATATCTCAGTACTAGAGAAGCGACACGCTTTACAGGATGCAATATCAAGATCTTGCATTCGTGTATTCATCCAAAATAACATGGTTTGACGTCTTGATTGTTCTGTACAGCAAGTATACATGGTAATTATACACGCAGCACCCACACTGCAAAATCTACCTACCCAGCCTCTAAATTTACCGATCAGTCATCATGTTGCGCACGCCTTTCCAGTATGCCTTGGGCAACTCCTTCTCCAGCTCCTCGCGGGTCAGCCACTTGAACTCGGTGTAGCCAAAGGGGTTGTCCTTCAGGTCAGCCTGGCCTGCCATTATCCTGCCCTTGACAAAGAAAGTCTTTTCACCCTTCTTCTCGACGACGCCATCTGCGTTAATCTTGGGTCGGGAGACGACGTGTGCTACTGGCACGCGGCTCACTAGCCAAGTGTTCATGTTGACTCCAGCAGCCTGGTCGAGGACACGCTGAGCGGACTATCGAGAGTTAGCATGAGTTCAAGGGTCGCTCTCTACTCTATGGCAAGTCTTACTTCGTGAAGGTTCTCATCTTTAGGAATCACATCCGCAGGGAACCCCCACCCATCCTTACCCTTGACCACAAGATACAGGGTTCGATCAAGTTGACGATCCAGCCGTTGAACATCGCCCTTGCGATCAGCCTCAGTGATGCGGTCCATAGGAGGATCAACAGGGACGACATCCTCAGCAGCAATTATCTCGGCATCGTCACTGACACGCGCCTCAGCGTCCTTGAGTAAGGACTTGACGATAGTCTCTTGGTTGCTGAGCTCATCGCCAACCTTGAGCTCGTCATCCCACGCCTTGGAGCTCTTGCCATTGTACACACCCAACTCCTTAGCTACCGTGCCCTGACGGTCTTGGACCTTGAGGTTCCAGTCTAAGCGGCGGGCCGTATCAGGCTTGAAATAGATACCGGTGATGAAAGGAGTGTTGAGACGCTCCTCAAGACGCTTTTGGTAGAAGAAGAAGGCGTTTTCGAAAGGGTGTAGATTCCGCGTCACCAGCGGTGGTCGAGTAAGAATCATACCAGAGCGGACATCGTATGGCGGCGAGTTAGAGTGAGCGGATGAGGGAGTTGTGGCATCGGTGGGGGTTTTCGCTACGGCTGCGGCGATGGATGAGTAGAGTCGAGCTGGAACCCTGGGCAGGGCAGATGAGGAGGCGCATCGGGCGCAAATGCTGGGAGAAGCTAAGTTGATTTCGTGGTCAGTTACATGAGCTTATGAGGAGGGTTTCAAGGTACTGTTCACTGCCCATACGAGCACCAATTGAGAACGATGAGAAGTGCAAATGGACTCACAGGATAGCATAGTTTGAGCGGCTCGTCCACCCCGACTTGAAGCTGCCATTCTGGTTATATTCGCTCCGCAGGTTATGGCTCCCGACGATGCGATTGGGTGACTTGAAGCGGGATGGTGATATTCAGCAATGGCCTCTCTCACGGTCCTCGAACTTTTTCCTTCGCCGGCCAGAAGCTGATATGGTAGGTACGTACCGTTGAGGTTCAGAGGCGGGATGGCCAGCCCCAGGGTCCGTAGACTGTGAGTGCCTCAGGCCGCCACGTGGAATTCACGTTCCCATATATTGAACAGGAAATTTCGCGCTTCTTCTCTTCTTCTTTTTTTTCCCTCTCAAGGCACCATTTCCTTATCGTCAAGACCTGTTCCACCTCCAGAACGTCTCGACCATTAACGTGTGCCCAGAGAGATTATCACAGTCTTTTTCGCTAGCGGGGCCTGCAAGAAATTCTTATCCTACCGGGTTCTGTTAGATAGATACTGTTGACATTGCTTCGCGTTGATTCTTGCTTCGATGATATATGTAATTGCCCCCTGTATTCGTAACGGAGTTCTACTATCTAAGGCCTCACGCTTTCCCCGGTACTCACGGTTGTCATTGGTGATTCATTATGTATATCGATATTATCATAATTTTGGTATGACTGTTGATTGATCCAACCGGCTGCTTAGCAGCATGCGCCAATGAAGAGATAGTATTTAAACACAGAACTGGATACATGACCAGAACTGGAAATAACTATGGAGCAAACACATGATACCTGTACAAATGCCGAACTCTGCGATTGTTGCCCGACTTGACTCAACTCCATTGTGACACCGCGCTATCAATATCAAAATGCAAAGAAAGAATCATGCCCCGCCTTTCAAATGATGTTGGGTATCAAACCACATGGGACCCCGTGATGATGCCTGAACGCCTGCTTAACTCTGTTTCCGCCTTGATTCATTCTATCATTAAGCTAAGCGGACAATTCTGCAACTGCTTGAGCTACCTCCTTAGTCGCTCTGTTTTCCCATTGACGACGAGCTTCGGCGTTCAATGATGCCGCGCCCTTAACCTCGTCATAAAGCTTTCTTGAGATGTCTCTGTTGATGGCCGAATACTGTTCCGTTGTCAATTTTCGAGATCGCCAGTGCGGTCGCAATGCACCCTTGACTATTTCGTTTATGCTGACTTTGTCTTCTTGAGTGATGTTGATTTCTGCTGGCGATTGCTCTTTCCCTTGTGTTAGTGCTTGGCTTGGGTGGCGTGGTCGTGGTTGTCTCAGTTCCAATGGCCGACTCTCTTGAAGTTTGACTGGACGTGTTTCCGGATCACTATGGTCATGACTTGTAAGTGTAGGCGAACGGTCACGGTTGATCCTTGTAGGTGAATGTTCATGGTTAATCCTTGTAGGTGAATGGTCATGATTTGTTCGCGTAGGTGAACGATCATGGCTCATACGTGAAGGTGAATAGTTTGCAGGTGCATAACGAGGCTGAATAGTGCTGCTCAGCAAGAGTGTTGGCGAAGTTGGCCGTCCGCTCAGATTTGACATTGGAGGAGGGGTGAGAGAAAGAGCCCGAGGGCTGCTGTGAGCTGAAGGGGATGGAGAGATAGCCGGAGAGAGGGCTGGCGAAGAGGCCTCTGGCGGATGCCGCCACCCGTTGGTCGTTATCGTATCATCTTCCGACATGAGGCTGGGTTCAAGCTCTTTCAGCAATGATGAAACCAAGGGAGGGTCGATATTGCTATGATCGATGATGCCATTCCTCGAAGACAGCCCATTGGTGGTGACCCTAGCTGTCGAGGGCCCAGCGGGTGCCGGGGATGACACAGAGCTTGAGCCCTCACCATTTTGGTTTGGCAAGCGACGTGTTCGAGGACGCTTGAGCTTCCTTTCAGGTTCCTGAACGGGCTCACGGGGAGATGCGGTTACAGACCGCCCTTTACGCTTGCGAGGATTGGTACTGGGCTCTTCGGTTTCCCGGGCACGATCCAGGGCGCCCCAGGCTCGTCTTTCGTCGGCCGTTTCTTGCACCGGCTCAGGTACCGCCTGAAGTCGCTCGCTTATAGCTGAGGGGATAGTAGTCGCAAATACATCACGGGCACCCAAGCGGCGGGCGATGTCCATGCGTTGCTGCCAACGTTCAAGTTCGCGGCGTCCAGCCTCCTGGAACCGTCTGTATTGCTCGAGCTCTTCGTCCTCATCATCGTGATTATCCAAATCCAAGTCGCTCATCTCGTAGAATCGGCCGGAGAACTGACCCCAAGCGCCTTGCCACTCAACGGTTCGAGCTTGACGGCGGGCCCGCCTTAGGCGTTCTCGAGTTCGTACATGGTAACCGCGCACGTTTCGAGGATTCGGGCGGCGCACGTATGAAGGACGAGGTGATTGTTCTTCAGATCCGGTTGGTTCTGGGTCTTGAGTAAGTTGGAAAAGGTGGGAGCACTCCATGCAATACCAATCGCCGTCAGGTATACCCTCGAGACCTATACAGTGTGTATGGTAGGCAGCGTCGCAGCTATCGCACAAAAGAAGAACATCTTCTCTCTCTGCAGAGTCACAGATGGGGCATGGGTTGCCTGGTTCTTCTTCTTCTTCCTCGGGATTCTCGCCAAGCCACTGTCTTACATCGAACTCAGCAACCTGCTTTTTATCTTGAACATCGTATTTCGAGATGACGGTCCCTAAAACAAAACAAAAAAGTAGTTAGCAGGTGTACACATAGGTGGAGAGGGATAGAGTGTGGGACTTGAGCGTACCGTCGACACCGTTATAGACTCGGACTGAATGAAATGGATTACGGCAAATAGGACATGTGTTTGTCTTTTGCGCCCATGACCGAATGCATAAATCGTGAATAATGTGGTTGCACCCATCAAGTGCGGCAGCAATATTCAAATGATTCGAGTCGTCTTGAGCAAGATCGGATGCTATGGTAGTTGTGGCAGCTGGAGGAGTAGGCAAAGGCTCAGATGCGGGTTCGCCAGCGCCAGCACCAGCACCGGCATCACTCGTAGCTATAGCTTGGAGGGCAGCCGAGGGTCGGGGCAGTGGTTCCAGGCATATGATGCACTGATCCGCTTCAGACATGATGTTGATGTCGGATTTGATAGCACAGGTGGTATTTTGATGGAAACATGTAAGTTAGGGTTGTGTCGAGAAAGATTAAGTCGTGTTGTGCCGGTGGTGATGATGGTCGGCACAGTTAACGTTAAAACGGGAGAGGTCGTGATCGGGTTTGGTTTTGGTTAAGGTGGTTATGGGGGGGCAAAGTGGTAGTGGCAGGCTGGCTTGACACCTACCCGAATGGTGATGCATTAGTGGACAGGAGCCCTGCAAAGAAAATAAGAGGAAGAGTTCCAGCTCTAATGGATGTTTTTCACGGCGCCTTGTAGGTGAGGTAGGGACGTGACCGGGGCCAATGAGGGCGCTTATTCGTGCTGGATGGTGGATGGATCAGCGCTACGCCCTTACAGCGAGAGAGAATGGAAAGTAATGCGCCTGCAAAGCAAATGCACAGTCTAACTTAGAGAGTCCACTGAGGGACCCTGATGACGGATGACTCTTGATCAGGTCAGTAGGTCGCGTCAAGCCTGAAATTTGCAGATCATTGAGTATTAAGTTATAACGTTAGAACGTGGAACATTTCAGGCACATTATTAGGGGCGCCGTGATCATAAACCTCTCATCTCATCTCGGGCTTACCCTGTCCGTTTACCGAGTATTTGACTCAATACCATTCTCTTTCAAAGTACATTACACGACTGGTGCCTTTATTATTCCCAAGTTGGCGCGACTGGCTGTGCAGGGTTCTAGTTCTATTTACAGCGACAGGGGTGCAAAATATCGTGGTCGGTCAATACATTTTGAATTATTTATATTGTGCGTTGTTTAAAGCCAAGAGAGTAAAGCTCGCGAGGCCGGTAAGATGAACCTTTTGAGTTACTATCTGTTGAGTTGAGTTGTGTTCAAACTTCAACTAGACGTGTTCACAGATGCTTATGTGACTTGACTCCCAACGTATCGGATTATGCATACAGGTTGGAACAATCAGCCCGTCAAGTCGTAAGCGTGGCAACGACATGAAGAGCAGGAGATAGGATAGTAAAAGAAAACGGAATCCAAAGTCTATGGTATGGCACAAGATGGAGAGGTTTCAGAACAAGAGGCACTCGCCTCTGACCTTCTACATTCATCGTAATCTTGACAAAGATAAGAGCACCCTAAGCCTCAACCCTGGTACGGAGATCGTCTCTTGTGTGAGACGCCGCCTAATGTACGTGATCTTACGAATACTACCTCTTTGGCTCCTCAGATACGAAGCCCGCTTACCCAGAACCAGGGAGGTCATGTTATGGAGGCTATTCATGACGAGCTGACTCGCTCCATTGAATGTAGATCGATTTCAAAAGGTGATCAACTAAATGCCTAGTTCCTACTGTTCTCTTTCCATCCCAGCTATACTTCACCGCAAAAGCCCGTCAGCGATTCACGGATGTGCTGAAAAAGCTCGCACAAAGCGAAATGTTCTTGCGGTGTAAGACGTTGGAATCGCTATAGAGGAGGCATCCCGGGCCCCAGCCCCGGGCTAGCTCTCTTCCCACAGACCGAATGACCCAGCCTCGTGGCAATACCGCGTCAAAGGTTGACTGTCGTCTTGCTATCATACTGGCCTCTATAAATCGCCTGATGCTCCGGTCATCAAAAGATAAAGAGGCTCAGTTGCATGGTTTATGAGATATCATCGCCGTCCCCAAATGACAAGTTACCCCCTTAACACTGCCCCTCGCAAACACTCTGTTCTGTAGAATGTGAATTTGACTACAAAGGGAATACCGAGACTGCTAGTAATGTCATGGCGTGTGCGCTGGGCCCCCAAACCTACCCGACCCGAGATCTAGGGCAGCAAAGACAGGACTTACATGATGGGTGTAAACATTGACGGGATTCCTGTATGTCAGGTGGATGAAGTTAGGATATTACCAACATCGACCCGGTTTGGATACAGTCCTTTTTCATTTGCAACTCCATACAACAAAGAGAACGAAACATCTTGGATCACGTATTGGCGACATGCAACACAACTGTGTTGCCAATTCTGACTCACGAGGCAGTAAAACTGGAAATATCCAAACGCGGATCGTTTGTTCCACAGTCCTACCGCGGTTTGTCGAATATGGGTTCGTACTGATCGGATCTCACCCATCCACGATGGACAATATTGCTTGGATTGGTTGTCCATGACCTCACATGCGTTTATCAATACCGCGCTGGTACAACAGCTGGCGAGTCGTTGAATGGGTCCGAAACCATGCAATTCTTTTTGTGTTCATTGCTAATCGATCGGCTTCTATGTCACCGAAGATTGGGTGTCGACGTCCAAATCGTCATCTCGTAGTGTAGGCACGAAATCCATGTTCCCCCCGTACACCATACCGAAAAGCAAAGCCGTTTTCTCCTCACGCTAAAGTCCACCCTTTAAACCTCAGCAATCTCTCGGAGACGTCGCAGAGTCGATCGCATAGCGGCGGCAGCGGGGGTGCTATATGTTGGTTAGTTGTCTGTTGACGTATAGTCGTATTAGAGATGGGATAACGCACGCAACGGTGTAAGCACCACCGGCAACGGTTCGCTTGCAAGACTTGCAGTCCCAGATACCGGTAGCCTGTCGCTTGACGGTAGTCTTTCCGCAGAAGGTGCAAGTGTACTTGGCGTGCTGGGTGATTTCCATCTTCTTCACCTGCTTTCGCAGGGAAGCACCGTAACTAGGAGCCAATATTAGTTTCCGAGGTGCCACGAGTCAGTCCAGCCGTAGCATCCTCTGTTCTTCTGTCTCTTGCTGCCCGTAATCTGCCGTAATCATGTTGTCCAACACTATCCCCCTTGCTAATTGAATCGGCTTAATAGTTTATCGCTTGCTCGTTGAACAGTTATCGACACCGAAAAACAGGCTTCCGAGCAGCAGAGGAGTCGCAACAGAGTTCGAGTGAAAGGTGAATCGTTCTCGAGATGCTTCGGACCTGGGGTGGTTTCATCGTGACTTACCGGACACCGTATTTACCGCTGCGCAGCTGTTAGCTCTTGCGCTCCATTATCGAGACTCAAAGGGCAATACATACGTAACACCGACCTTCTTTGTTCGCTTGGTCATCTTGAAGGTTATGTGTGGACGTCTTGGGAAGATGAAGACGAAAGATGGTCGGGCGGAGGTGAATGTTGCTCGACTGCGGTTGGGGGGCTGACACCGAAAATGTTGCAGACGAAAGAGCGACTTGTGGTCCCTTAGGGCAAGCCCATCAGGGAAGCGAGTGGGTCCCACTTTCTCGAATTTTTTGAGATTCTCAAGATTCTACGGAAAAACCTCGGCCGAGAGTGACGAAAGGCAGCTCTGGGCTCTAAGGCTCTAATTGCACTGACTCGAAAGAAGATCACTTTCTTTGTACATCTCTTGTTTTCACGAATCATAAGTGTTTGCAGCAAATTGCTATTGTCGCAGCAATGTGACTCTTGGTGATCGCTGAGCCCTGATTGATAACCTCAACTCTTACTTGGTGATAATATTTCGATGAGTCTAGGCTATTCTTCTGCTTCCGAGTTCATTCAGCTATCGTCTTTGCCAGAACATTACTGCGTTTTGCCAAACTCATTAGCCAAAGCCAGTAACATATACATTTGTTAGCTGAGTACATCGAGATAAGAAGCTGATACGGTGACCGGGGGCGGGACAGAAGCGCTCTGCAGGGGTCTGCTCCCAGGCCTCATGACATGATGTAAAAGACAGCATACCTCGGCATGTCGTCTTCGACCGCCACAGATGCTGTTGAAGTAAAAAGGCTGATTGCTAGTGATTGCGTGTTCTTTTCTTGATTAATTGACTGACTTCCGACCTTTGACTTCGTATTTCTAACTTTATCCAAATCGATATGCCTTCCATCAAGGATCACGGTCGTCAGTACGACATTATTGTTTTCGGGGCCACGGGTGAGTTTTACTCTCGATTGGGCCTTCAGACAAAAGTGGTTCACTGCTAAACCATTACAAGGCTATACGGGGAAGTTGACAGCTGAATACATCACGACACACCTTGCAACTGACCTAAAGTGGGCGGTTGCAGGCCGTAATGAGTCAAAGTTAAAGGCCGTTGTCGAAAAGTGCAAAGAGCTCAACTCTGATCGGCTTCCACCAGGTACGAGACACTACTAGGCACTATGCACATCTATATATGGTACAATGGATTGACATTTAATGACATTTAGCTATTGAGATTGCGAGTCTAAATGACAGTGATTTGAGTGCTCTTGCTAAGAAGACTTGTGTGATCCTTACTACTGTTGGGCCTTATTGTCTGTATGGTGAGCATGCTTATAAGGCCTGCGCTGAAGCAGGCACTCACTACGTAGATGTCACGGGCGAGACACCCTGGGTTCACAAGATGATCAAAAAGTACGAACCAATGGCCAAGAAGACAGGTGCCATCCTCATCCCTCAGGCTGGGCTCGAGTCTGCTCCCGCGGATCTCTGTACGTGGATTTTGGCAAAGGCAATTCGCACCGAATTGGGTGTTAAGACAAAAGATGTGACCATCTCCCTCCACAACATCAGGTTGGTCGAAATGCAAAAGGCTTGTCGCAGGCAGTCAGCTCACCAAGTCACAGCTCGAAGCCTTCCGGTGGCACTCTCGCTACTGTCTTAAGCATCTGGGATGTCTTCTCGCTCAAGGAACTACAAGAGGCAAGCAGCCCATACGCCCAATCGCCCATTCCACATAAGGAGCCTACAAGACCCAAGAGCTCTATTCTCCAGAAGATATTCGGTGTTCGAACCGTGCCGAACCTTGGACTCTTGACTACGTGTGCCACAGCTTCAACTGATGTTGCAGTGGTTGAACGAACCTGGGGTCTGTTGTCAGAGACACCATCTCGTAGAGAAGAGTTCTATGGCCCCAATTTTGTCTGGACACAGCAAATGAAAGCTCGCAACTGGCTTCATGGAATATTCATCCACTGGCTGCTAATTATTGGTGGCGTATTGCTTGTATCAGTTGCCCCGTTGAGGAGCGTTCTCAAGAAGTTTGTCTATCAGCCTGGAGAGGGCGCCGAAGCCGAGGACACTGCCAAGGACGAAGTCGAATACCGTGGCATTGCTTACCCCGACTCCGATAAACCCATTGGTAAAGCAGCTTTCTGCCGCATGCGGCATGAGGGCGGTATTTACCGCTGTAAGTTGGATTCACAATACGAAACCTAGTAGGTCATCTTCTGACACGATTGTTACAGTGACGGGCATGCTTCTTGCTGAGATTGCTGCTACGATTCTCGAGGACGACATCCAACTCGGCGGAGGATCTTATACACCGGCCTGCTTGGGACAAGGTCTGGTCGACCGTTTGGACAAATCTGGACTCAAGTCAGATATCAGAGTGATTGATGTTTGAACATCTGAACAACTAAGATAGAAATGACTGTTTGCATGTGATACAATGATGTAATGAGGCTACACCATGTCAGTAGGTGGATCACGATTGCACAAGCAGATTTTATTATGCAGTTCAGGCGTAAAGAGAAAGGAAGATGAATTTGTCTTGATTGGGCGCTTGACTTGTTAATTTAAAGCATTGGTTCTTATGTGTTGCCAGCCCTGTCAAGGTCTCCCCTCCAAGCATGATCCAAGTTACTATACTGTCGAGCCAAGAGTCTTCATAAGCCGGCATGAATATTCCATGAAACAATTTGTGGCATATTTGGGGAGTTAATTGAGAAGCGCACTGTTCCCAGAGCATCAGCCCTCAGCTCATGCCCTTATTCCAGGGCTTTCTGGGTGTTTAGGTTCGTCACTTCGATAAAGTTGTTAACCTGCTCGATTACTTGAGCCCCGTCAGAGCTCGTGAGCGCCTAAGATGGGTGGGTTTTCAGTGGAGCATTGCTTTTCGCGTCGCAAATTGGGCAAAACCTTTGGCAGACGTCATTAGTGCAGCACCTTAATCCAGCAACCTCGAAAGGTTCTTCATCTCAACACCACAATAGTGATCGACATTTCATTGTTATCCTCAACCGCGCTTGTGGTGTACCTCTCAATTGACCCTGTTGCGCTCTTCAAAGAGTGATGCGCACGGTTGCGTCTACTTTGCACGCGTGTCAGTAATCTCAACTGATAGTTCTGATCTCACCACCTACTTCAAGCTTCGCCGACTTAAACCAAAATGGATCCCCATACCAACTCTTCAGACGCTGCACCCAACGAGTCGTCGCCTCTACTCCCAACCACAGAGAACCGTCCCAAAGGCACACGATCTGTTACTTTTAGCGATAACCCTGTCACGAAAACCTTTGAACCTGGTCGACAACCATCCCAACATCGAGCCCCAGGACATCATGCGGTTGGTTCTGCCAGCAGCGCCGCTGGCAATCCTCCCATGCTCGCAGCCCTCAACAACAAATTGAGGAGAAGAAACAGCCAGGGCACGGTACCTGCGGTTGCCCATCTAGCCTTTGGACCCAAGCTTGGTCCTCAGCGCAGTACGAAAAAGACGGAAAAGCTTAAGCTGCTACCCAACACAGACCTGGACGACCCCGAGGATGAGGAAAGTGGTAGAGATGTTTACTCTCAGTACACGCGCATCAAGGATCCTGCTGCGCGAAGGGATGCGGCAAAGCTTGGCAAAGCGGACCGAGACCGGCTACCGCGTGTCACAGCATACTGCACCGCGAACCGATACGAGATGGAAGCACTCATGAGGTTTCTGAAAGGACGAGGAAAGACCCGCGGCGCGAACCCGAAGCTTATTGATGAATGCATATACACACCGTACAACTACACCTCAAAGAACGAGCGCAACCGCGACCCTGTCCAAACCTACGAACGACGGCATTCAACAGGAGGCGATGCCATTGATGTCGCGCAGCAAAGAAGTGACTTGGCTGATCAACACGAAGCGCAGCAAAGGAGCGATTTGGCTGATCAGCATGGAGAGGGAGCCGATCAGGACGCTTACAGGCATCAAAGTGCTAATGGAATCGGCAATGGTTCTCGCATTGAGAGCTCGGACTTGTTAGGTTCAGCTGTGGAAGATCACGACTCAGCAACCAACCCTGATTTCGATACACAGGTGCACACACCCGAGGTGTTCTTGTTTGACTACGGAGTGGTTGTTATCTGGGGAATGACCGAGGTTCAAGAGGCTCGCTTCCTCAAGGAAATTGCCAAGTTCGAAACTGAGAAACTTGCACCAGACGACGTTGAGACGGAGAAGTTCAATTTCTACTACACCAAGGATTACCAAGCTCGTATCTACAACGACTTCATTACACTTCGTGACAAGAACAACTATATGACCAAGCTTGCTATTTCTCATGCATTGGCACAGAGTGTCAAAGTCAGTCAACTGTCTATCTTGCTAACATGTCGACTTTTGCTAATAATCTATAGACCTCGCTCTTTGAAGAGCTGATAGCATCTACGGTTGACACCTGCAAAGATATTCCCACGCAGATAGCCACAACTGGAAAGATTGCACTTAGACGGTCGCAGATCAACATGCAGATTGGAGAGCTGTTCATTCTTCGCATCAACATCCATCTCAACGGCTCGGTTCTTGATACGCCTGAACTGTTCTGGGTAGAACCACAACTCGAACCCGTCTACCAAGCCGTCAGGAGTTACCTGGAAATGGACCAGCGTGTCGGCCTTTTGACAGAGCGTCTCGACGTTATAGCAGATTTGTTGGCTGTTCTCAAAGGAGAACTTAGTCACGGCCATGACGAGAAGCTTGAATGGATTGGTATGATAGTTATTGCCCTTGAATATCCAGAAAACCCTGCTAACTTGTCTCTAGTGATTGTTCTCATCGCAGCAGAGATTCTTGTCGCTGCTGTCAACATTGTGGTGGATTTATACGTTGGTGAATAGGTTTCTCCTGGGTCATATGATTTCTTCTCGCGTTTTTTTCTTCGTCTTTGATTCGGCGTAGGTTGACAATGTTGAGCCCATGTATTTCAGTTTGATTTGGGAGAACCAGCAAACTAAGCATAACCCAAGGATGTGGAGTACCGGTGTGAAAGATACAGTATTAGATAAACGGCTTCGCGGCGATGCTTAAGATGACGCGCGCGAAGAGAAGGATTCTTAATCTATTTTGCTTGATCCTTTCTCAGAACCGCCTTCCTGGACGCAAAAACAATCAAATAGTAATACATTGGCCAATATCTACCATGGCCTGACTAACCGCAAACCCGCCAGAACGCCGTCCGATAACATGTTCACTCTTCTGCCTTCTCGCCCGCCTGTGTATCTTGGTCCTCCGTGTCGTCACCCATCTCGACGTCCTCGTCCTGATCTACCGGCTTGGATTCGGTGCCCTTATCATCCCTCTTGTCGGATTCAGGCGACTTCTTCCTCTCGGAGCTCTTGAACTTGGCCTCGAATTCGTCCTTCTCGCCGTCTGGAAGTTCCTTCCAGGCGCGAGCCAGCTCATCCTCAATGTTCACGTCCACATCGCCGTCTCTGTCCTTGTTCTCAAGGGCTGATCGTGTCTCTATGCAGAAGAGCTCGAAAGCACTGGTGGGGTCCTGGGTATCATTCGCGGAAACGCCGTTGGCATGCCCTGCCTTGGAGTGGCCCTCGGGTGGGTGAGAGAAGGTGTCGGACGTAGGGGATCCAGCGGCGTTAAAGGATGTACCTGCGGCTGCTTTGGAATCGGCGTCTGGCATCATGGACTTGCGATGACCCCGTTTCGTCCGCAGAGGCTTATCCTTTGGCTTCTGGTGGTTAGCAACTAACTCACTGGGTGTGGTGAATTGGTAGTCCTAATCCAAGCGCAAAAGCATCAACATTGAACCGGGCGCCGTGAAGAGCAGAGGCGCGGCAGGCCGGGAAGAAAGGATTGCCAGGCAAGGGAAGAAAGGGTGATAGGAGATGGGAACATACTGTGGGTGGTGGGCTGGGACTACCGTCCGAATCCTCAACGTTTGCGCTCGTGCGCTTAGCAAGTTGTTCAAGCAAGAAAGCGCGTTCTATCCGCAACTTTTCGACCTGGCGTTTGATACGGGCAAGGCGGAGTCGGGCAGCATCGTTGGCGTCTTCGACTTCATTCGTGCGATTTTTGAGCTGGACGCATTTCCGTCGATAAGCTTCCTCGACGGAAGGAGGTAGGGTTGAAGGAATTGCTGTTGAGCGAGGAGGCGGGTCAGCTTCAGGTGCTTTGCGCTTGATGGTTATGGGCATGCTGGGCGGCGATCGTGACTGTGACAATAATAGAGAAGTGCGCGCGAGGAGGAAAACAGTAGGAGTTTGGTAAATTGCAGCGCAAATATGGATCGGATCGTGTGGTTGATGGTGCAAGGGATGTGCTTTGAGCCACGGGCTTTCAGGCCTAGCAAATCAAGCCAACAGAACCCACCAAGAGCAGTGTATTGATCACTGATTCAAAGATAACTTACCGGGCATTGTGAGATGAATATCGCAACGAGTGATGCGACGCCGCAGCAAGACTGCTCTGCTAATAATTCGCTTCTGGACCGAGGAATGAGAACTGGTTCAGCTCGATCGTTACGTTGCCTGGAGTTTCGGGCGCAATTGTTTACGCGTGACTAAAGTCTCTCAGGAGCGTTGCTCATACGTCAATGGATCGAGCCAGTTTAAACAGTTGTTTGTATAAATGATGAAGGTTTGTAAGGGAAATTGCAACAAATTGACAACAAAGAGTAACAGAGACTTTGTCACACCAAGGAATAAACGTGGTTGGTCGCGGATGAAGATGAAAATGTAAATGTTTGGGGGTGCGCGAGTGAGTGTGTGTACTAATCAGCCATCGCGAGCCGCACGCTGGAGGCACAGGACAGCTCTAGAGGTAGCTACCAAGGGATCGATGGTGTCGCCAAAGTTTCGCGGGTCGTGCTCTCAGCCACAGCAAGATGCAAGGCTGACAGGAATGTTAAGGGGCACTGTGGCGCTACGTAACGATTGGGCAACAAGACCCTTGAATATGTGCCCCTCAAAAGTTATTGAGCAAGGCTAGGTGCGTGATGTGAAACTTGTTCAAGCTATTCACGGATTTATACTGTCGTTTATTTAGAAGAGCTGTACATGTCAAAAACCATCAACTGAAGATAGTTGCGTCCGACCTCGATACTGCGACTTTACAAGTATTTACACAACTGAGAGCTCAAGGCATGGAAGTGCAACTGAAAGGCGGTCCAGGCAGCCGGGTACGTACCTACCCACTAAATCGACCGCCCACGACACCTGTGGAAGTTTTTCTGACGGTCCATGGTGGGACACTGAAGCTAGTGGGCGAAATCTACCTATCCATTGTCAGGAGCAGCACCTTCAACTTCCAACCTCGACATCTACTACAGCGACAACCCCATCCAGCCACATTCAGACTTGACGCTTCCATAGCGCTGTGGCAGCAAACATGTCGCTCAATATTCCCAACGCCCCTAACGCGGGTCTTTTCAAAGGTGGCTATAATAAGTGAGTTGCTCCCCTCCTTACGCTGGCTGGCAGCTCCCCGCCTCTTCATACGTCTCCTCCCATATCCCGCCTTCATGATCTCAACCATATTTGAGTCGACCCTGCTGATATCGTTTTCTCCTCTCTAAAGCTACGACTCCGAAGATGGTGCCGTCCTTCGCAACATCGACGCCTGCAGGGCCATTGCGTCCACCGTACAGACCTCGCTTGGCCCCTATGGCCGCAACAAGATCGTTATCAACCATCTGCAAAAGATGATTCTTACCTCTGACGCTGCCACCATCCTCCGCGAACTCGATGTCGTCCACCCCGCCGCCAAGCTCCTCGTCATGGCCAGTCAGCAACAAGAAGCTGAGATGGGCGATGCCACCAACCTTGTCATCGTCCTTGCTGGCGAGCTGCTCCGAAAAGCTGAGGATCTCCTGCGCATGGGTCTGAAGACATCAGATATCGTCATTGGTTACGAAAAGGCCCAAAAGTTTGCTCTTGAGACTCTTGAGCAGCTTGTTGTTGATAAGGTGGAAGATATGCGCAACCAGGAGGAGCTTAGCAAGGCCATCAGCACTGTTATCGCCAGCAAGCAAAACGGAAACGAGACTTTCCTTGCCGGGCTTGTTGCCGAAGCTGTCCTTTCCGTTCTCCCCAAGAACCCTGCCAACTTCAACGTTGACAACATCCGTGTCGTCAAGATCATGGGTGGAAGTCTTGAGCAGAGCAGGGTTGTTAAGGGTATGGTCTTCCCTAAGGAGCCTGATGGTTCGGTCAAGAAGGCCAGCCGCGCCAAGGTCGGTGTCTTCACCTGCCCTATTGATGCTGGACAGACCGAGACCAAGGGTACCGTTCTTCTACACAACGCCAAGGAGATGATGGATTTCACAAAGGGTGAGGAGTCTCAGCTGGAGACATCCATCAAGGAGCTTTACGACTCCGGCCTCCGCGTTGTTGTCTGCGGTGAGAGAGTTGGCGACCTGGCCATGCACTACCTGAACCGCTTTGGCATCCTGTGCATCCGAATTCTCAGCAAGTTTGAACTTCGAAGAGTCTGCCGTGTGGTTGGCGCCACCCCCTTGGCGCGGTTAGGTGCTCCCATGCCCGACGAGATGGGCAGTATCGATGTTGTTGAGACCCTCGAGATCGGTGGTGATCGAGTCACAGTCTTCCGACAGGAGGATGAGGTCACCCGAACTGCTACCCTCGTCCTTCGAGGTGCTACCCAGAACCACCTCGACGATATTGAGCGTGCTGTCGATGATGGTGTCAATGTTGTCAAGGCTATTACCCGCGACCCCCGATTAGTCCCCGGTGCCGGTGCTACAGAGGTCGAGCTGGTCGAGAGAATACAGGCCCAAGGTGAGAAGACTCCTGGTCTTAGCCAGTACGCCATCAAGAAGTATGGTGAAGCCTTTGAGGTTGTGCCCCGCACCATCGCAGAGAGCGCTGGACTCGATGCCACCGAGGTTCTGAGCCGATTGTACGCTGCCCACGCCAACAGTGAAGAGTGGGACATTGGTGTCGATATTGAGGTTGGTCTTTATCTTTAGAAACTCATGCTTTGTCGAGACACTACTAACACTGAACGTAGAACGACGATAACACTGGCACTCTTGATGCCAAGGATGAGGGTATCCTCGACCTCCTTATCTCCAAGCAATGGGCCATTAAGCTCGCCACCGAGGCCGCCCGCACAGTCCTGTCCGTTGATCAGATCATCGTGGCGCGACAAGCTGGTGGACCAAAGCCTCCTGGACCCAACCCTGTATGTTTCTCTTGCCACTGTTCCGATAGACCTCGACTAATTATACTTTACAGAACTGGGATGAAGACTAAATGGATAACGCTGTGTTCAAAAATGATAAAGTGGGCAATGAGTACGATATGTGAGATGATCACCTGGTGTCATGGATGGTTAGAGAACCTCTCTCAGAAAAGAGAGCCAAAACATATGCACACGATAATTTGACGAGCCTAAAAGCCTTGCCTAGATTCTACTATGCCCTCTACTTAGATCACACAATCCAGTTAAGGTTGGCATTCCAATTCAAGACGATGTGAATGACAATACTATGAACAATGGGGAAGTCGACCAGAACTAGTTTCCGTACGTCTAAATGATCCATATTCAGGCAATCAAGCACACGATAACAAAAGTTGTCTACATTGCAGCAACAGACAGTAGTTCAAGATCAAGTAGGTTCAGGCATTGAAATCGTAAAGTTCTATCTCGCGTGCAGTTATGTGCATGGGCGTACACCTATCTCCCCAACGAATCCCAGTACATGAAAGCCAGTGAAACCCGTCTGGCGCAGAAGACTCAATCATACGACAGAGGAAGCCTATAAAAGTCTAATGGACAAACATAAAGCGCCAGTTTTTCAAGTCGTTTTCCATTTCCAACCACCCAAAGCAAGAGAACAGCACAGAACATCGTCAAAGCAGTATCGCTGAGATTAGCCCTGGCTGGGCTTGCTCGGTATTAGTGGGTCAAAAGAGACCCTGATAATGTAAGATAATGTGAAGCAGGTAAACACACAAAGCGTAAAGTCGAATGTGCGCCAGACAGTTGGGTAAGGGGTATCGAACAATTCCAGAGGCAAGTCGAGAGAGGTAATGCTGTGAACCCCTCATCGACAGAAGAAAGCAAACAGCGAAAACAGGAGCAGCAATAAATGCACTTGTAAATAACGTGGGGAACATTCAGATAGGGTCGTGACAGGTCATGAGTAAAGCCGAAAATAAAAGACAATGGCTGTTCCCGTCGCGAAGACGAGATGGAAGAAGAAATGGCGGACAAGTAGAAGAGCCTAAGACTCCTCAGTAATTCCACCCTCACCACCGCCATCCTCACGCCACTCCCTGCTTTTCTCTGTCAGGTTCTTTACACCGGTCACACGGCCGGCCCACAATCCCTCGATAGGGGTGCGGTAGGTAAAGGCACGCTGAGAGCTGATCACACCAATAGCTTGCAGAACGGCTTTACGGCTGTCACGGCTGAATACAGCAGGATGGCTGATCCATTCTAGACTGCTCTCAAGTTCAGCATCGAGGGCTGCGACTGTGTTGGCATCAATTCCAACACCGAGTCCCAGGCCGTCGTTAGATCGGCTACGGCCCAGTTGCCCAGAAGGAAAGCCACCAACTCCGGAAATTGCAGAGGCAGGGGGTGAAGGGCTTCGTTTGCCATCAGGTGTGCCCGCTTGGCCCTGTGTGTCGTTTGTAGGATGAGGAGTAGAGGGAGCTGAGGGCAAAGACCTGCTTGGAGGAGGAACTGGTGGGAGTCCACCCTTTCCGAGACCTTTCAAGATGGATCGAGTCTCATTCAAGAGAGTCTGAGCACGGTCATGCTGACCGCGGCTCACGAGGGTAAGAGCACGGGTAAGCATATCAGAGGTAAGGAGCTCCATACGGCGCTGGACAATGCTAGGGTGAGGCGGAATGGCAGGAGAGTTTTGCCAAGGCTTCTTAGACCCTCCACTCATGGGAAGCATGGTGATGGCCAGAAGCGATGGTCGAGGCATATGAGTGACTGTACCCTCACGAAGAATGTCTCCCCAGCTAAGGTCTGCTTGGATCAAGGGCACCTCTTCAACAGATAGTGTCCTATCGTTGTCGTTGTCCATGGGGCCGCCAAGTGCTTCAAGACCAGAGACAATATTGTCCCATGGATCTTGAGGGAGCTGCTCTTGGGAACTGTTGTCAGGAAGAATGACTAGTTGAACAAGAACGTCGCGCTTGTCGCCAAAGCGCAGGTCGCCGAGAGAGGCTTCTGCGTCTCTGCCTGTGGCTCGCTTGGTTATTTGCAGGGCGCCGCTGATCTTGTGAAATTTGGCGGGGGAACCCTCTGGCAGCTTAAGCTTGAGCTTAACGTTCTGGTGAGACAACGTCTGCATACTTCCCAGGCATCCTGCAAGACATTCTCGAAGCATCATCCAGTCCTTGACATAGGTATATGATGCCTTTGTCCTTGTTGATAATTCGATCATGGTGTCAGGCTTGTGGGTCATTCCAAGGCCAAATGAGTGGATGGCAATCTTGGCTGCTTCAGCGCGCGAGACGACAAAGTCAACACTGTCAGCGTCTGAGGTGGAGGCATCGCTGATCAGCATGATGGATGCGATGGGGTTGTTGTACTTTCTTTGCATAAGGAGATCCATTGCAACATTAGCACCCTCAACGACATCAGCACGGTGGCTCTTCTGACCAACAGGCTTAATGGAGGTCAAGATGTTGCCCCAACCGGGCCATGCCTTGGTAGTCATGCCAACAATGGGTACACCGCCACCGCCTGAACCAAAAGTGACCAAGCCCATACGATCGCGCTCGCCAAGGGTGTTGACCATGAACTTCAGGGCATCCCGAACCAGGTTGATCTTGACACCCTGCATTGAAGAGGAAATGGGCACAACGACGACAACGTCGATGGGGACATGGATCGACTTGGCCATGGCAGGGCTTCTAGGGAAGTTGGTATATTCAGTGGGAGCGGTTGTGGTTGACCTTCCACCGCCCCAGGATGAAGTGACTGAAGAGACTCTCTGTGGGTGTGAACGCTGCCACTCCAGTTCTTCGTCAGTTTCCGACTCGCCACGATCGTACTCAGGGCTTCGAACAGGTGATGTCTCGACGGCGTTAAGATCAAGAAGTGCTTGCTGCCACAACTTCAGTTGGTTTCGATTCTCGAACCGAAGGTGGAACTGAGGCAACTCGGCAACCGAGAGGCTGAGAGTCAGGACATTTTCGTCGATGTTGCCGGTCTCTGAAACCTCATTCAAATGCTTCTTGATAAGGATGGAGCCCTTGAGAGTGCATCGAGTTGTCTTTCTGGGAGCACCATTCTCGTCCCATTGTTGCGCCTGGGGAATCTTCTTCTCCTTGACACAGATAAGCATCTCAGCGAAGAGGAAACACTCCAATTCCTGCCATGAGACTTTGTCCTTGCCCACTCTAAGGGTACCGTAGAGTCTTAATTTCCCGAATCTGTCAAGTAATTAGCTTTACCGGTCATACTAATGGTTGACCGCCCACAAATAAATGTGCGGTCATAATACTAACCTGCTAAAATCCAGGCCGTGCCAATTATCCACACGATTGCGCAGACTATCAGTCATCTCTTCCAAAACCTCGTTTGATTCATAAGGGTAGAACCGCGGTGCACTGCGAGCAGGAGAAGGTGGGCGGCCATAAGACTCCTCAGCACGGCTAGCAATGGAGGGAGGTTGAGGAGCAGGTGCACCCAGATCCTCAGGATCGGGTCTCCACTTGTTGTCTGGTACCTCGACAGTAACCAGGCATGTAAGTGTCTGTTGTTGACGAGAACGGCTGAGTGTTGGGAATTCTGAACGGACAGTAACAATAGGGGCCGGAATTGGGTTGCGAGTGATTGGTCGTGGACTGGTCGGTGTTGTCTCCATGGCCTGGACATCATAGTCATGGCGCCTGGCAGGTCCACTCTGTGTCGTCTCAGGGTATCCCCCGGATGATGCGACTCCCGTGGCCTCACTGTCACTGCGAGCGTGTCGGGATGGCCCATATCGATCTGACAGTGGTGCCTCACGGCTGTCTCTCACGCTGCCTCGGGGCATACTATCGCGGCCTCCAGGATGCTGTTGCTGTATAGGCCGTCTCTGGTTGCTGTCGACGCTGGGTGCTCGAGACGGCTGGTTATCCCATGGCGTTGCTGTGGGTGTTGGTGTCATTGCGGACCTTGACTCAGTGCCTACTGATCGAACCATGTTGCTGATTTTCTCTGCCATTGTGTTAGTAAATGACTTCCACTGTCCTGGAATATATTACACACCAATGTCGATCACATTACCTCCTCGACTGGTATCCAAATGCAGGGGTGCATCACATGTTGGGCAATATTGTGATTCAAACTCGCGAATGAATTCATAAAAACAGGCCTCGTGGGAGACATGCGAGCAGGAAAATTGAAGGATGCGTTCGCCCCGCAGAGTGTGCTCAAGAGGTTCTTCACATACTGCACATTCACTGCCCACAAAGGTACGCTCTCGCCGTGAGCGACTGCGATCAGCGTTGGTGGCCATGACGTTGTTGTCTATACTACCAACTCGACGCGAAGCGTTGCTGTTACCTGACCTTACTGAGCCGGCGGAGGAGACTGAATCTTGCCCCTGGAGGGACTTTGTGCTGACGGAGTGTCCTCCTGTATAGGGTTTTGAGTCGGTACCAGTTCCGGGTCTTCGACTGCTGGACTTGGACGCGCGTGAACCAGACAAGCCGAGGTCTCGAAGGTTTGTAGCTAGAGCCCTGTCCTCGTCCCGTGATGTAGTAGATGCAGTATCGTGATGCTGGTTTTTCCGTAATCGGCGAAACATTTAGTTACGACACCTTGTCGGCACGGTGTCTTGGATTGATGCGATGCAAATTAAGCTCTCAACGAATGGTGTTAAGGAGTTTAACGGCCAGGAATTGCTGATCAGGGTGGCTGAATTTAAAGTCAGCGTGGCGGGGAATCCATGCGATTTCCAAAGGCTTCAGTGCGACAAATCGAGGTGAATATTCGGTCTTGGCTGTATAGAGGGTGTAATGTGATGAACCGCGGTCCAGCAAATGCCAATCAAAAGGAGGAGGAAAGAGGATTCAGTGCGCGAAAAGGGCGATGAGGGATGATTCGACAGTGATTGCCTGCGGAGATTGTCGTATGTAATTATTGCTGCTGAATGTGTGTTCGCTTGCGACAAAAATCGATTTGCGACACGTCGACTGCTTCAAACGTTTCTGAGTTTGCTTTTTTAGCAACGCGGGATGTGAAGCTAGTCCTGGATCACCACTCACTTTTGAAAAGACCCAGAAGCTCTGCTCCACTAACAGAAACAAACCGTCACAATCGTTTCACCAAAAGACCTGTCGGGCAATGGAATTGCTTTTTTTTTGGCTGGTGCTAGGCTCGTAAGATCCAAGGGGTTCGGTAGGAAGAATTCGGGCGAAGGCGATAAGACTGGTCGATTTATACTCGCTCGCTGGGCATGCAGCCTCTTTTATTGGAATTGTCGCACAACCTGCTTCACAGGTTATTACTCCTGGGGTGAGGTGATGAGAGGAAGGAAAAGGAGAGAGGAAGAAAAGGCAAAGAGTTGAAGCGAGAAAAGAAACGAAATTACGACGTCAAGAGCAAGAGCAAGAGCAAGAGCAAGTAGGAGTGAGAGAAAGAGCCAAACTGGAAGGAAGTATGGGCGAGGTGGGCTATAAGAGAATTAACTTAACGTTAGTTTGATTTGCACCTGCACCTGCACCGTACGACCGGGCCATCCTCCCAGACAATGACTCCAGTAGTTAAGTTAGTCACTTAATAAACCTTGTGGCACCAATCCAAGCATGCGGTGCCGTTTGATGCCAGGTACGGAGGACCTCCCTTTCAGAGCTTGGCCTGCTAATCAGGACCTGCAATCTTGCACCGGTACGCTACAATCAGCTTCCATTCTCTCCTCTAGCCTGTAGCCTCTACCTCTAGTCTCTACCCCTTCTCCCGGGGGCTAGTCTCGCGGTGGCCGGAGTGGATCTCCCATTAAGCGTGCAGGGGTCCTCCCCTGTTCCAACATGGAAAAGGCCCGGGCTTTATGTACCAGGGTCAGGTCACCCCGGGCACCTGCAGTGCCAGACTCAAAGCCAGTGGAGGGGAGAGAGGCTGCTCTTTGAACAGAAGCCTCAAGCACAAGCTTACCAGGCTGCTGCCAGGGCTCAAGTTCAGGCGTCTCCCCCGCTCTGTCACCCCCCTGAGCAAGATTGACTTTTTCCAGCTTTCAGGTCTGGTCTGATCAGGTCTGATCAGGTCTGGTCTGGTCTGGTCTGGTCTCCCCCCCTCCCTTTAATTCCCAGCTACTTGGCCTTTGGGATTGAAGAGAATGGACAGCAACTTAACTACCGATGGGTCAGGCCGTGAGATATTCCTGTGCCTCTATCAAATGTAGGCGAACAATCGGGGAATTAGCTCCTACCTAGGTAACTACCGGAGTACTATTGTTAGGTGAGTGATCTTGCTCAAAGGTCCCTTCACCAACGTACTGTAAACTCCACTTTCACTTCTCTTGACTCGAGTCGTACCGGTAGTCTATGTCACTTATTTCAAAACCCTCCCAAATGTGTACGGATACCCATGGCAGAGACAGTTGGGGCTTGGACTCTGGTCGCACAAGCTAACGCGAGACTTGCCCTGTCCAGTCAAGCGAGCATCATTGATGTGCCTATCCGTCCGTCCTGCTCTTGGTGCTATTCTTGCCTCGTGCCATCACGCAGTCAGTGCGCCGTCTATCTGCCTGATGGGGTTTGGCGGAGTCCTCCAAGACGGCTGGATTGGGGCAACAAGTGTCTGGGGATGGTACCTCGAGCCGTTTTGATCTACGGATACGCATATTCCAACAGAGTTTCCAGGGAAACTCAGGGGTCCTGAGAGTTCACTCGGCCGGTACCTGATTCACGTGGCTTGGTTCTGACAGCGATCGTCAACGAAAGCACCGGTTGGAATCTCATGTCGATTGTCCTATCCGTAGACTAAACATCATGATGTTGAAGCAAGGCTAGACAACAAGGACCGTACGTACATGTTGTCTCAGTTATCACTCCACATACAACCGTCTTGATAGACAATCCTGCCAGTCAGTGTTGGATCTGTGCGCTTTGTCAACGCAAAGCAGTCTGCTGAACAATTGATATCCCCGCTTCAAACCGCTTCGCTTGCACAGGCCGTGCGAGCGAGGTCACAGGTGATGCGGCCCAGTGATGATCAGCGTTGATTGACAATGTGAGTCTCTATGTCTCGAGGCTTCCGTAGGTAACATCGCAGAGGACGGTTGCAGAAGCGATAAGACTCGTAATGTAGTGGTTTTCGTCGTCGAATTCGAAACTGCTCATAGCATTGGACACTGATATCGACCACAGATAGCCCAGCAAAGCGTTGCAACAGGGCTTCGTGTTACGTATTTAGGTATTTTAGGTACCGGAAGCGCAGCCTTCCGTTTCTATTCCATGACTCAGGTTAAAGTTCAGCAGTTGATAACTGACGTCCATGATGGCGGTGCAGTATGAAACTTTGAACTGCCGCAATAATTCCCCATCGCTGTGACGCGATATGCCGGTGAAATTATATACCTACAACCCACAGGCATGTAATCCACTGTGGTTTTGCTTTGGTGGAGCGCTGAGGCTGGCGACATGGATATATTGGATCTTTAGTTTACGCATCCGCACAAGAGTAGGGTAAGTGAGTATCACGACGATAACCATGCCTGTCGTGAAGACAAACATGCCCCGAAATGAAACAGAAGTCAAAAGTCAATGAATAAATGATCCACAAACCACACAACGCATCATGGGATCTCAGTCACTGTAACGGTACGTAAAGTAAGCCCCTCAGGTTCGTCCCATCCCTGTTCCAGCATCTACTAATGAACAGCTCGGAATGGGGCCGCAAGCGACGATAGCATTGAATCTGAGACAGGATAAGTAAAGAATCGACTGTGACGAAATCCGAACCGGTGCATCTGTGCCGAGGACGAGATAACAAGTCTAGAGATGCAGAAAGTGGGCAGATATGACAGAACCGAACAAGATCCTGCAGAGTGACGATGTGGTTTCAGGGGCTTGCCTCTGGTAATAATTAGTTTCTTGGGAACAGTCAAATTGGTTTCCATTCTGAAACGCGCCTGTTCCGAGACGAACAAGAAACTAATGTAAATGCTTAGTATCGCAGTTGGGCTGCAACTTGTACATTCCTAAGACTACAACGGCTTCTAGCGAGATCCCTCTCTAACGGCTACATGACCGCCACAAACGTCACTTGGAAGGGGGGAGGACAAAAGTCTGGGCTTTTTTTTCTTCTTCTTTTTTTTCGGATCTGGATCTATGAATACGTGCTACGAAGAAAACAGCTGGTCTCGTTAACGATTGTAGCGTTGACCTTAGTCTTGGCCTCGTCCTGTTCAACCTCTATACCCCTGTCAGGCTTGTCCCTGATTGAGGGTATCGATTTTGATGCATTGATTGGACGGGGATTGCCCGGCGTCCATCCGCGACGGGTAAGTGCCTGCAGGATTGTTGCCCTGGATCATGCCCTGTGTGTGATATGTGTAGTCTTGGCTCTCTCCTTGGATTGCATGGCAATGATCGTATGCTGCTGATTGCGTATGTGCATAGGGTAAGACGTCAGATGTCCAAGAAGTTGATGTTCAGATAGTGAAGAAAGACAAAAGGACTTGAAGGATTGATGCAATGATCTTCTCCTGCTAAAAGCACATCAGAATGTAACCCTTGCCATGATCCGCGGAAGGTTATGGCGCCATCAAGACCAAGACCATCCTCTCCGCTTCCAAAGATATTACGGAGCTCCCATCTAGATAGGGAAAGTCTGCCCTAGGTTGATAAATGCGGTTCTTTTTCTGGTGTCCTGAATAGCGGCGAACTCGCCTCTCTCTGCGGATACTCCATCATCACTTGATAAGACACGGCAAGTATTCAATCTCGTTAGTTGACTGCCAAGCTTGTAATACCCAAGCACGGCTATTGGATCACCAACAGGGGGGCGATATACACGCAGGCGCTGCTGTTCCTGTATGTTTGCATCAACAATTTGTTATAAAAATTGAAAAAAAAAAAAACCCCTCCAAATATTATTCTAATGATGCGGATATTGCAGTAGCGGTCAAGTTGATATCCAAGTGAGACAAAAGCGTCATGGAAAAGATGGGTTTGGCTTGCATACACCAGCCTAGCGCGCTTCCATGATTCCATGGCCCTTCCAACCAACATTCTATCATCTATTCCACACACACAAAAGCTTGCTTGGTGTCTATCATAAACTGCCACTGGACCCTTGGCGGGCCGCTACATCCCATCCTGATTTCTTGGGCCTTTAGCTGAAGTCGAGTCAGCGCAACCTCTACATATAAAGTCGAAGACCTAGCAGTAGCACTACGGGCCTTATTACGTATACGGGTGAGATCAGCCGTCTACTTTTCATTAGGAGCACAATTCTGCTTTCTAGAACAGCAAGTTTGGCGATTTATAGCCGTTCCATAACAGTGATATAGTAAGGACCGTCTGAGCACAGGCTGGTTCACTCTCGAACTGAGAGAACTCATGCTAGTCCAGCCCATTCTCCGGCATAACATGATAATAACTCGGTGTTAACACTGGATGAATACGACTTTACAGTGCTCACAGGACCCCTTCTTCCAGAAAGATTTACACTTTGGGCAAGTCTCTTGTGGAGGCAAACTCAGACGCCACAGAATCAGCCCGGATCGACTCCAACGACTCGTGATTGTTGCTTGGCGAGGGAATTATTGGCACGGACCCCTTCTTCCTCTGGCCGTAGTGGCCTGCCGGTCTCTCTTTTTGGGTGATTCGAACCTCATAGGTGCTTCAGCTAACTCGTAAGAGGGCAAATCGTGTCTCAGAGAGGGGGGGGGG